>OW386285.2:127934138-128242622 GCA_936432065.2 Rutpela maculata
TTGCAATTCAGTCATAATTTTTCGGTGTGCATTTCTCCAGATAATAGTGATGTGTCTCGTTCTTAATAATTGTTGTTGCAACTCTGATTTACATGGGGGCAATGTTGAAGCATCAAAATTTTTAGCTTTAATTGCAAAACGTTCATTTAAAATGATTGTAGTCGCAACCTGTTAAAGTATGAAAAATCCTGGAGAGATGTACGTGACAGTCACAACAGAGAAAGAGATCGCCACGCATCATCTTGCTTGTCTTCTGTGATTGGTTAAACTTTACTATGCAATCTGTATTCTGTATGGCGTTTGTAGACCTTAGTCCAGGCCCCTCTTTTTACATCTATTTTAACTGTACTATTACACAAACTATACTGCTGTGAATCCTCTTTTTTTCCAAAGAAACTCAGAGAAGGAATCTTCAAGACCTAACCGCCTAAGAGGAACTGTTTAGTGCGAATATAATTATGCACGAATAAATTTATATTCAAATGACGGGACGCGCGTATAGTAGGAGTTCGAGTTGTGCCTTCCAAGCTAGTGGATGTGTCTCAAACATTTTCATTTAAAAACTTGAAAATATCGAGTTAAACTCCGTTAAATTTGATAAAGTCTAGATGAATTGTAGCTCAAAAAATTCCGCGTAAATTGATACGACATAACAAAAGAACAAAGTTGGAATATAATTAATATTTGAAAATAACTAATACAGGTTATTTAGTGACCAGTGCTGTGTATAAAGAAACCAAAAAAGCTTAAACAAACAAACGACCCAACCCAGGCAAATGATCTAAGTAACCTTTTTCATTTATAAGAAATTGAAGTGTTTAGGTCCATCAAACTCTTGAAAGGTCGACATTTGTCGACAAATTTATGGGGGCAATAAATTATTGAAATATAATATCCCTCTGTAAACCTTCAAGTAAATTATTTTTTAACCATTATAAAAATATTCAAATGAACTTAATTTGAATTGTACCCGAAATAATCAATAACGTATTGTTCGTAAACTATAGTCATATAAATTTCTCATGTTAACCTTCAAATAATCTTTTTCCATAATTATTAAAAATACTCAAATGAATTTAATATAAATTAAACTCGTAATGATCAAATGCATTACTCTTATTGTATGGTCATAATATTCTCTTAGGTAAATTATCAAATGAGGTTTTTCAGGTCAAAATTACGGTCGTTGTTAAGTGAAAAATTCTACGTAGAGTGGTAAATGTTGGCATAACAACAATTGAATGATATGATATTCAATTAGTATAGATGATTAAATCTCTCAGTGCAAAGAAGTGAAAAAGAAAGGGTGACAAAGACCGTTGTTGAGTGAAAAAATTCAACATAGCGTGGAACATATTAGCATAACACTCGTAATAATCAAATGCATTACTCGTTAAATATGGTCATAATATTTTCTTAGGTAAATTACCAAGCGAGGTTTTTCAGGTCAAAATTACGCTCGTTGTTAAGTGAAAAATTCTACGAAGAGTGGTACATACTAGCATAACAACAATTAAGTGATATAGCTAATATGTAATTAATATAGGTGATTAAATCTGTCAGTGCAAATAAGTAAAAAAAAAGAGTTACAAAGACAGTTGTTAAGTGAAAAAATTTTACATAGAGTGGAACATTAAGCATAAAACCCGTAATAATCAAATGCATTACTCTTAAAGTATGGTCATAATATTTTCTTATGTAAGCTATCAAGTGAGGTTTTTCAGGTCAAAATTGCGCTCGTGGATAAGTGAAAAATTCTACATTAAATTCTACACTAAAAATAGGGAGATCAGGTTACACGTGGAAAACAACGACCGAGAGGATTATGAACAAACTGAAAAAGGACCAAACATACTGGGAAAGAATAGCGAGGGGAAAAAATGAATTCCACAAAGAAATATTGTTTGGCAGTGATGACGGTCTCAGATATCTAAGGTCGAGCAAGACTACTGCTCTTTACCCTAGTACATCGCTGTAGACCTGGGCCGGCCTCGCACGGGGTGGGCGAGCTTACTTTACATTAACCCCACTCACAACTGTGGGCGGTGTGGATAATTTCGGCCCGCCTCCCCGGGTCCTGGCCTGTTGGACCTTGCTGGCTAAGGCCTTTATCTTCTGGCGCTCTTCTGTCTTGATGATCTTTTTTCGCCAGCTTGTCACCCCCGGGGTAGTCATCTGTCTGTTCGGAAACTTTGGGGTACTTTTGGCTGGGATTGACTGCCGGTATGCAGAATGTCAATTGACATCCTGCCATCCGGATCATCGGTTAGGTAGGAATGAGCTATGTAGCTCGAAGAAGTGCAGACCTAAGTGCTTTGGTAGCACTTTCGATCTGCACGGGGCTAGGTGACTACGGGTATTGGATGGCATTTCGTCCGGTACCTGCAGGGTAGTGGGTGTGTGGTTGGGTTATCGTCATGTCTCTTCTGTGGGTTGTCTTAATCGGCGGTGGGATAGTTCTCATACTCACCCGTTATCTGACTGAGCGAATGGAAAGTCTACTCAGATGGCTAATAGAGGCGCTCGGATTTCCCTATAGTAAATCCAGTTACGCAAATAGTAATGTTATTCATTGGTTTCGAATATATTGGTAGACAAAAATTGCTGTCATTCAAAATAACATAGGAATAAATCTAATGATTTTGTCTAAATTGACTACTTGGAAAGTTTATATAAACCGATTATTATCAAAACGTCTGGACTTGTCGAGCATGAAGGTTTCTTGTATGTTATTTCCCCAAACTTGGCTTAAGTTGAAATTTGTATTGGAATGTTCAATTTTACTTTCTTGATTGACATTTTAACAAGCTTATCAATGCAAAGAATCAGTTTTCAAAAAAAAAAAAAATAATAAAAGTGAATTTTCTAGAAAACGGCCAAGGGAATGATTTTAGATTTTACGGCAATTGTTTCAGAACAGATAAAGCTACCATTTCCCGTAGCAATTGAGAGAGTGCATGCATATTTCATTTAAAGGTGGTTCTAGCCTACTGTGCGTAGAATCCGATTCAGCGCCTCTTTCTGGAAATCAAGCCTGCTTGATTAAAAATGCCATGTGCAAACACTTAATTTCCTGTATTAATAATGTAAGTCTGAATCAGTATTTGAGTCACATATGCTTTTCCATTACATTTTTTTTATGTATTCTGGTCGTTTCAATATAGAATTCAGGTAGATATCTGGGATATGCAAATATAAACTGGATTTTGTTTAGCCGCATACATAAAAAAAAATAAGGAAACGTCGTCGCGCTATTATCGCAACCAAGTGTTCCGTTGCGGCTATTATCAAATGAGATATCATTCCTCCTAAATCCGAATTTCCTAAAAAGGCAGAACACAAATCAGGACTGTTAAGGAAATCAGGAAGCACATTTTAGATAAAATGTTCAATATACAGGCTGTGTCCAAGGCCAAGCTATAATTCTTGAAACCTTCTTGACGGTATAAATATGTCGTTTTCAGGGGGTATTGATCTCGGTATTATTACATTTTGTTCACACGCATTAGTTGAGGATCTACGGTCTCGAAATCGACTAAATGATTCGCCAATTCATTCACTTCGAAACTGTAGAAAAAAACATTTATTTACAAAAATTACAAAAAAAAACATGAAAATATGTATTTAAATTTCTCACTCGTATCCCGCTTGCTATTCGAGATATCGAACTCAAATTTTAACAAGAGTTCTTCCAACCTCTCCCTTGGCTATAGTCAAACGAAAAATTTTTTTACATGATATATTTTTTACAAAAAATATAAAAACCCAAATATATTGAACAAAAGTTGTAAAATGCATCGTAAAATATAACATACGGCTGTTTTATTATTAAAGTTAGAAGGGTGGTGCATTGAAGTAAAGTAGGATCTAAAGTTCAAAGAAAGCTTTTTATATGAGAATTTGTTTTGTGTATAAAGTGAAATTTATACGGTGTTTTATAGCAAATATTTTGAGTCATTTAAACCATAGAAGATGAAAGTAAGTTTTTTAAATAATTAGTGTTATTGTATGTCCATTATTTGATTAGGAAATATACTTATAGAGACAGAAATAGATTACAGACAATGCATTGCAAAAAAACGACAGTGCTTAACATGTCGCGAGGGACGCTTTTGATTCATTAAGGCGTCTAATACAAAAACGGATTAAAAATAAATCTGAATTACTTTCTTTAATAATAAACGCAAAATTGTTTAGTTCCAATATTAATATAAAGACAAACACAAGAATTCAAAGGAAAATAGAAAATTCATTCCAGTTAACACTGTTAACAGACAAGCGCAATTTTCGTAAAAGAGCTAAAGAGATGCAAGATAATTTATTATTAGATAAAATTAAAGGGCATGGTGATACTTATATGTTTATTATCGTTTATGAACTGAAATATAGTACCCATTATATGACCAATTTTTTATTTTTATATCAATCGAAATTTTGCATAGAAGAATCTTTAAACATTGTATTAGTATGATATATTTGTAACACGTAATTGATGTGCTTATATAAACATTACGCATAATGAAAATTATATCTTTGACAGTTTGAATAATCTTATATTAAAATCATGGGTACTGTTTCGCTTAGATTAAAATACATTTTTAATTAAAATCTAGTTAAACACACTTTACTTTGGTACACACATTTACTATCTTTAAATTAATAACGCCCAGACATTTAATTATTTGATAATAGTATTGTTGATGTAAGATATGCCTTTCTGTGTATTTATATTTGAACAGTCTATTTATCATTTTATTACAGCTCATTATCATTATTGTTTCACATATAACGTAAAAGGAACACCGTTTTATTTTGAGTCGTATTAAATATTCGATCTAGTACAATTTGTAAGTGAAGGTATATGATTTAAGTTATACACATTAGTATTGTGAGTTGCCTAGATAGTAATTTCTCAGGTTTAGTTCTATTTTAAATTAATACGGTAATCTTGCGCAGACTTTGAAGTAGGATCAGAGGTTATTTCTTGTGGGATGCATAGATTGGGAACTCATTTCTAACTCTATAGCAGCATTAACAAGTATTCTCAAAGTTAAGATAATCTAATGACATATACAATTTCACTTGTGTAGTTATCTGAATTTACGTAACCCGTCCAACAAGTTAAAGATAATTAATTTTTCTTATTTTATACCTCTAGCCGACTTTTTGCAAGTAAAAGCCATATTTTTCAAGTATGTAAATTAATTGAATTTATTTCATATTATATCTTTGTTCTTACAAACATGTGCTAATGAGAACTTTTTATTTCTTTCCTAACGCAGAATTTTGCTGCCGAAATTAATTTAATTGACGTACGAAATTTAATTGAAGTAATTAAATTATTGTATGGGAAATATATTTAGTATATTGAAATATTAACTTTACCAATTTCACATTTAATTTGGAGACGAGTAATTATCAAGTAATAATGTGTTTATTATGACGAAATGGATCCAATTAAATTACTATCGGTTTGGAGTTCCTTAATACTAGATGTTGTGTTAGTAATAGTTAACTTGTGATGTAAGAATTGTTTAACTATAGTCCAGTCAACCTCATTAATTTTGAGACAAGTTCAAGTCCAGATTAATCTAGTAGAATTCAGTCCAGTCAAGTCGAGATTTATTTTTGGAGTATAGTCAAGTTCAACACGCGTAAAAGCAAAACTGGTAACGTAGTCCAGGTGCCCCAGAGTAGACAATGTATGTCATACCGCCATTTTGCAGTTTCCTGAGTTATATGAAGCAATATGATAGGAGCTGAGGAACCTCATCAGGACTCACCCTCAATGCGTCCATCGTTAGGTGGTGAGAAATGTGTTTATTTCTATAGTATTTATTGTGCTATGATTCTATGGCAGCAAGATATCAGTGAATATTATATTTTCGTTCACTATTCATGTTTCGCAATTTATGTATTTTTACATTTAGGTGACAATTTTTTGATCTTAGATATTTATTGTTTCTTTCATGGATTATTATATATTCACGATGTGTTTATCATTAATGGTCTAACTGTTTTAAATAAACATTACTAACAATGATCATTTGGACCATGTGGTCACATTTTTATATATAATTTTGTTATTCTAAATTAGATTATATTTTTCTTTGTGTTTGAATTTTTCGATTTGAACGATGATTAGTAAATGGTACATTTTATCTTAAAGTTTACATCTTTTTAATTTATTTGTTTGTTTCTGTCTTATTATCAGGCTTTTCCACAGCAGTCGATTGTGTGATTAACGAGGGCGGTTTATTACCAATTTTACTGTGGATGACGCTCTTTTTATCAACATCTATATTTTTACTCCCTTTTTAATCACGAAACAAACTAGCTGGGCGAATACCTGTGAAACTATTGGTTCTCTCTCTCACTCATATAAAAACTGGATCCACGGACCCAGCCCCGCACAAGATCAGCTAGTCGTAAGCCGCTGTGTTTGTGATTTGGTTGAAATATTTTTATTTATTGCCAAAACCAGGTATAAATAATTATAATTTTTCCAAAGTTAAATACGAGTGTTATAAGAGCAAACCCCAAAATGTTAACATTTCTAGTCAATTTCGCACCCCCAAGTTATTCGCTAAATAGTCATGTATTCATTCTTGCAATATAGGTATTAGCATTTGAATCTTACTGTGTGTATTATGTATAAACACTTATCTTATCTAAATAAAATATTTTAATTTATTATCTATAATATTTTTTTCATTTTTTGGAACTTGAACAAAATAATTCGTGTGCTTTTTCAATAAATTAATTCTTTGGGAAGCCACAATTATTCTGTCCCCATTGTAATCTCTCTATGTCTCGAGCAGGCACAGTAAAGTCAGTGATCTCAAGCGGACCTCCGTGTTGCAGGCGCGAAGTATTTTAACAATTATGTTGCGGTTAACCTAAACAGCAGCAAAAAGAAATACCGAATTCAAAAACTTCTTTGATCTTTAAATTCCACTTTTGTCACCTTACCACCCCACCTTTCTATCTTTTCTATCTTTAATAATAAAAAAATTTCTCGCTTACTCTATTTTAGAAGGTTTTTTCGTATTTTTGTGAGATACGTTCTGGTTTATTTATATTTTATAAAGAAAATAACCTGGTAAACTAATTTCGCTTTACACAGTAGACAAGAAGAATACCAGAGGAACAAATGCATAAAATTTGAGAACAATTATTTAATAGCGTACGAGATGCTGAGTGAGAAATTAAACAATATTTATTTGCATGTTTTTCACAGTTTTGATCAAAATACGCTTGGAAAATGCATAGAAAATCTTTTCCTTTCTGTGACTATAATGAAATGCGTCAGTTATAAACCTTTCACCAGAAACTTTTTCAACGCAATAAGTTCTATACTTTTTTTCTCATAAATGGCACTGAGTCACTTACAGTTACTAAAAGTATTACATGTTAAAAGTTTTAGAAATAATACTTATAATCTCATGAAGAGCTCTTCGCTATATCACAACAATACGTAAAAATAAATAATTTTAAGTACTAAAAGGTTAGTAGAATATAGAGTTCCGCAAGGTACTGTTTTAGGTCCTACCTTGTTTAGAAATAACGCTTATAATCTCATGGAGCGCTATTTGTTACACAATACATAAAAGTCAATAATTCCCTGAATCTGAAAAGTTAGTAGAATATGAAATTCCTCAAGGTAGTGTAGTAGGTCCTGTCTTGTTTATCATTTACTTAAATAGTTTACCATCAATTCCTCGGGGGTTATCATAAGCCACGCTAATAATGGGTCGATCTTCTACACTGACGATGCATGGACAACCCGTAGACAGAAAGTAGAAAATGACATAATTAATATAATAAACTCGTTTAATCATGAAAAACTTACAATTAGTTATGATAAAACAAATTCCATACTCTCTTATCTCTATAAAGTGTTAAATATTAACATCGATAATAATGCAGTGGAAATTGAGGTTGCCAGTAGTATGAAATATATTCGTGTGACAATAGATTTATTTTAAAATGGAATGTCCGTATAAAATAATCAATGTAACAAAAACATTACGCAGTATTTTATACAAAAAGTACCCAAAGTATTTCTGAATATTTCTCATTTAAAAATTATTTATTATAGTTTAGTTGAATCTTGCGGTACTCTTGGTTGGGGTGAGGTAGTAGATTGCCATTTAAGTCTACCAGAAGCTATTAAAAAATCAATAAAAAAAATGTGAAGCAAAGAAAAGCCGAAATATATATATAAAAACAACAACTGTATCTGGCACGTTCACTGCGTTATTGAAAAATCAATTTTGGCAAAAAGGCTGCACTAACAAATCTCTTGACCAATAGAAATCTATTCTAAACTTTGTAAATTATGTATCGCAATGTCAGTACCGGTCTCCGAAGACCATAACCGCATATAACCAATACATGATTTTTGGCTCAAATGAAAGACGTTTTTTTTTTATTTAAATTAAAACAGCCTTTATTTCTTACATATAAAAACAAAAATAGTGTTTATGGCTGTTCTGTATACGTAACATAATGAAAATAAAAGAGCAAATATACGTCAATAACGTTCAAAGTAGTTATTATTATTATTTAATTTTTGTGTAGTTCATTAAAGCAGTCTAAGCACATCCCTGGTTGGTTTGGGCAGTCCGCACAAAAACTTGTCACTTTTGATACCTTTTTATTTGCTGCTCGACTGTCCATTGTAAGGCGCAACTTTTTGTAACAACCATTGCACATTTTCCTTTTTTTTTCTTCCTGGCCCGCGAGGTTTCACTAATTTGTGTGGAGCCCCTTTCGGCAATGAGGTACTTTTCTCTTCGTTTGCAACTTCTGGTTCACTTAGTTGCCTTGCCAGAACCTTCCCGAATTCCAACTAGATCTAGTTATGTAGTGAACACACAAACAGGTCTCGACAGATCAAATGTCTTTAAAAAACAATATCGGTCTTAGGGGACCAATGCCGCACTACAGTAATAAATATTACTCCATTGCGGTTACGGTCTCCGGAGACCGATAGAACAATAATAGTTCCGTGGTACTGAAAATGCAACCAGCATCACATAGCTGTTTGACAGGTTAAAATCCACCGGTTCGTTTAGAAGTTATCGCTCCCGCACCAGCGGTAGGTTTACATAAAAGTATTACGCACCAAGAGAATGTGCGCCATCGGTCCCCGAGGACCGATAACGCATTAAACGTGCTAAATCTGTAACTAAATGTGTTCCTGATGAGATAAAAATATACGTAATACTAATTTATTTAAAAATAAAATAACAAAACTTTATTTTATATTTGGAGAGTAATGTTATTCGGGACTTAATTTATAGTACCTAGTTAAAGTTAAGTGGTGTACTTTGTGAAATATTATTTAATGCATTTACTTTTAATGTCTGCTTACTTTGTTATTATTTAATCTAGTTTGCACATAACTGTATTACTGCTTACATATTTGTGTATAACCAAACTTTACCTACGAGTAGGTTTAGACTTTCTGGGATTATTTCGTTATTTAAAATTATTAGTCTGTATACATATAAAATTATATACTTTTTGTAAATAAATTATTATATTATTATTAGTAAATTTCACATTAGGATGACTCTTATTGAAAAGATTTAACGCAGATTCAAACTTCCATTTTAAACTGGGCAGCGTTGAAAAGATTACATCTATAATTATGTCCCTTAAGTCAAATGCGTGACAGCATTTCGGCATTAATGTTAAAATATTGTTTACCCATTATTTCTTTACATATAACAAACGTTATTAATTGCTGCTTAGAAGTTGGCTATTTTCCTGCCCGTTGGAAATGCTCTATTCTTAAACCATTACCGAAGATTAATACTCCTCAAGAATATGATGATCCAAGGCCGATAACTATTATCAAAGGTTTTAGAGAAAATAATTAAAGTCTAAGTTTACGATTATATCTTAAAGAACAACATTATATCTAAGTTTTAGTCAGGTTTTAGAAAGGTTTCTGCCTTAGCCGATGTCTCCCAAAGCATTTTATCTGCCCTTGATAACGATGAAGCTGCTGCGCTTATCTTCTTGATTTCTCTAAAGCTTTTGATACGTTGGACCACGATTTGCTCTGTGCTAAACTTTCTTTTTATGGCTTTGGTGAAAATTCAGTAGACTTTTTCAGATCCTATTTAACAAACAGATCTCAAACCGTTTTACTAAATGACGAGGTGTCAAATATTTGCCCAATCACATCAGGTGTGCCGCAAGGATCGGTTTTAGGACCCTGACAACATCATACACATACAGTTATAATCTGTTTAAGTAATCTCTGCAAAAATTGATTCCGTGCTGTCAACGTTAACATTATAGGAATAAAAAAAATCTCAAGAAAATTTTCGTTCCTAACTTTTCTACTATTCATAGGTACAGGGAAATAGTACGGTTGCCAAGTACAAAGACATATTAAGCTTCAATAAAATGGATGATGACATTCTGTCACCCTTGGACAACTTAATAGATACAATATGGCGGCCAATATGGAGGCTATAAATTATCTTAATTTGAAAATGATGTTTTCAGGCAAGTTTGGTGTGTCAAACTATATATTTCTTAGGATGCAGAGTTCAAAAACACGATTGAAATTGTATTAGGAGATTAGTATACAATAAAAAATCATTTCTCAAGCATAAGCAATGTAATTTGCTAATATGGATGACAATTATAATATAGTAATTTCTCTTGGTACAAAAAGAAAACATTAATGAATCAAGACTAACAAATTGTTGTCTAGATAGAGATCAGCCCTCTTTTTAAGGTATGGAATCAGATGTAGTCTCTTCAAGATCACCACCAATTAAGTCTTCATCCTGTTCCACTTCTACTTCAGCAATCCGCGTGAAATCATTGGAACAGAAAGTATTTGTGCATGAACAAAACATGGTGAATGATAGGCTGGCACTCCTGCAACTATATCGATTGCTCTTGCATGGCAATACACAAGTTCACAAGAGCACTTAACCAACTTCAGAATTTCATGCGGTGCAACTTCAATAATCTCTGGCAAAGTTGTGGGTAGCTGACATCTCGAGTTTTGATCCTTGTAGAACCCGTGAAGCTGTGGCTCCAAATCTGGTGGGTCAGTTTCCATTGAGTTTTACCAAATGCAGGTTTGTAAGTGAGCTCGCTTAAGGTTTTCTTCGAACGCTGAATTTGTTGGTGGCAGTGAGCACAGTTTCGGTAGTTGTGATTTCGCACTTCCAACTTTGTCAGCCCACAGTTTGACACGAGCCTCTGAAATTGTGTTACACTTACTTGCTCCGTAACATACACTCATAAACTTCGATGCTTGCCACTTCATGTCAGACAGATCAGCATATAGATCTCCAACCAATGACAAGGAGTGTCTTCTTTTCAAGACATTAATGGCTTTATTCTTCCCAATGCCATAACACATGGCAGTGGTGTCACATCCAGTGATAGCATGAAGTGCTAGCACATCAGGTATTGTTTTCTCGTGTTTAATAGCAGATGCTTTAATATCAATTAGTGTACGACCCTGGACAGGTGATTCATTAGAATTGTTGCATATATCTTCTTAAGGTTGTGGAAGTACAAAAGAAGCAGAAAAACATCTGTGTCATCTGATATGACGACAACCTACTTGTCTGCATCATCAGCAGCCAGGATAGCTTGCTGTACAAGAATCATATCTGCTTCCTCGTGAGTATTTCTTAGGTCGTGACTTCATTTTACTTTTGCACGATAAATATCGTAAGGTTCTTCTTGTGGATCTGTCAAAATTAGCCTGTATTTACTAGTCTTGTTTTTTTTAAACGTTTCGACACCAACAATGCTACTGCAAATCAGTTCAGTCAATTGCTTCTTGTTTTCATTTGAGCTCAAAATATCTCTCCGTGAAGGCAGAAGTGTTGTATATGTGAGTACGCGAACTCTAGTTACTCCTGTAGATCTACCTGATCTTGTGCAGTCTTTAGTACTATACATGAAAAGATCATTTTCAAATTAAGGTGATTTATAGCCGCCATATTGAATATATCGAGTTGCCCAAGAGTAACAGAATGTCATCATCAATTTTCTTGCAGCTCAATATGTCCTTGTACTAATTCAGAAATACAAAAAACTTAATACAATAATTTTGTGTTTACATAAAATATACAGTTTGGCAACTGGACTATAATGGATTTTTGGCAATTTCTGTATACATATTGAAATCATTTAGTGTAACTGGAAATCTTTTATAGTGTAAATTAAATTTTCACACCAGTGGATAACCAGTGATTTTGGTGTATACGAGTAAAAACGTGACTCATGTTGCCCATTAGTTTAATTTTTATATTTCTCCGGCCAACCCCTTTATTCCATCTTTTTATGTTTGCTGATCGTAATCCACTTGGATCATGGCTTATTAATTTACTTCCTCATTTGTTTTAATTAGACCCTTTGTTCACAACGCTGGAGTTTTAACAACGTTATACTCGACAATTAAAATTAATTGCATGTAAATGTTTAGTACGAAGAGGCCATTATTTTTAAAACACAATAATTATTTGTCTGTAAAGGATTGAATTCATAATAACACCTAGAATTTCCAAGCGATTTGTTCCTTCATTAAATTTTTTATAATACTGTTTTACGGATATAAATGTCATTCCTCATGATTATTTCATTAATTACATACATTTATAACTCACAGTATAATCACTGAGATTGGACGATGGATTTATCAACATCCCGCCCACGAATACATTGATTCAGTAAATCAGAAACTTTATTATATCAGTCATTACGTAGCCATTTTCTGAAAATTATTGTTTTGAAATTTAACGTTTCATTACTGTCTTGTTATTAATCTATTTGTACTACTTTTTGATTCAATAATCATCATGGAAAAATAATTCGGCAGAAATTGTTTTATAATACGATGAACACAAATATCTAATAAAAAAATTTTGTGTATGTGTATGTAAGTATGTTTCCATTTTACAAAGCATAGACATTTAAAAATATATATTGAGAGTGTTGTGGGTAATTTGCCACTTTTAAAAATTTGAGAAAAGCTTTTTCCTAGTTTTAAGTTAAAAATTATTCGAGTAAGCTTTTTCGACAAATAAAAACTCTATCCCTATCCACAGCTGAACCCCAGCACATGACGCTAAAGCTTATGTGTGAGTAAGCTAGCGAATAATACATTAATAAAATACAATAATATTTAATAAACCTATTATCACAAACATTTTTCATTTGTATGATGGCGAAGTAAGCTTTATTCAACTTCTTGAATCTAATTATATCAATTTGAGATCTGTAGAAGAGATCTGCATCAAGAACAACTTCTAGAAATTTACTTTGACTGCAAGACTTGAAGTTTTGCAGTGGACAGGGTTTTCTTTTATAAAAATTGATCCAGGTTGTTTTGGATGTATTTAAAATGAGTTTATTTTGATCACACCAAGCAGCAAATGCATCTAGCACGTCTGTAATTTTATTATATAAAGATTAAATGTTAGAATATGACAGAACTATGGTGCTATAGCCCATAAACATAGTTGCCGTGGTACTCTTTATGTGATTAGGAAGATCATTAACGTAGAACATAAAAAGTAAAAGCTCAAGCACAGACCCCTGCAGTACTCAAGAAGATAAATTATATTCATCTGAGAAATTGATACCAATTTTAACGATTATGTTACGATTTAAAAGGTAAGAGCGAATTTATTCCAGAGGCTTACCACGTATACCAAGGTTAAACAGCTTCGATACTAAATAATCAATATCCAAGGTATCAGGTTATTAGCATATAATTTTCTATATCTAAAGGATCACAATTTTTTAGTAAAGGAATTACGTGAGATATTTTTAAATAATTCATCAAATATTTCAACGGTCCAAGTCCAATTAATTTAGTATTTTAAAACCAAGCCCACCACTTAGAAATGAATTTTTATTTTTGAGTTTATTAAATATTTTCAATAAGTCAGATTCTGTTACAGGTGTAATAAAAAAGGACTGTGGGATGACACTACTACTAAAGAAAGCACAATTCTTGCATAACTGTGTTTCTTTAATGTTGATGGGCTGCACTTACTTTTGGCCATATTTCAATTAATAATGGTTGATAAGCTTTTAACTGCTAGGATATTTTTGACGAAGGACGGATTGTTTTTGAATAAATTGAAAATAGAGCGTAAAAATTTGATTCACCCAATAAGGTGACAAAAGGTTATAAATTCAAAACGTTGAATCTCGGTTAATGTTAATACAGTGTGACACACTTAAGATGAAGACACCATTATAACTGTTTTAATTTTTTTTTCCGATATGAATCAAATTTTACTTAAGCATAGAACAAACAGGCATGTCCACAAAATTTTAATTTCAATTCGAAATGATATATTTATCGGTATTATAAACCAATGCAATAATTAAAAAATATATATATTTTTATTTTGCAACGTAATAGAAATGACCCCAATGCAGTGAGGCTGAGAAACGTTTCCAGACAGAGGCTAGTAATATGAGGTCACCTACTTGCAGGCATGCGGGCCTGTATGTGTAATGCAGGCCCGTTATTTTTTATTGAAAGACTAATGTAATATTATTGATGAGCATGCCTTAGAATCCTATATATGCAAACCCATATATCCAAAGTTTAAAGACATTTTGATTTATGATTTTCGAATTACGGCCCCTATTATAATTATATTTTTCAAATATTAAATAATTAATAACTTTTAAACTTCATTTTCTATTTAAATTTACTCTTTCTACAAACCAGCGTCATCTATACTTTCATATTTCATAGGCCAAGAGTTTTCATTGAAAAATTACCAAAAATATTAAATATTAAATAATTTACAATTTGGAAACGAATTTTTTTTCGAAAAAAGATTCTTTATTTTCTACTTAAAATCACTTTTCCTATCATCCACTGTCATCCATGCTTTCAAATTCGGCAATAAGAAAAGTGACTGAACGGTTAAGAAGAGTTGTTGTAAAGTGTATTTTATTGGAAGGTGGTTATGTTGAAGAGAGCAGAATTTAAAAAAAAGTTGTTTTTAGGTTTGTTGTGCATTAGGCACGAATAATTTACAGGGCTGGTGCTTCAAAATGTTTGGCAATTTTTCAATGAAAATTCTATGCCTATGAAATTTAAAAGTATAGATGACGCTGAGTTATAGAAAAAGTGATTATAAAAAGAAAATGAAGAATGACTTTTTTTCAAAACACAATTCGTTAAAAAGTTACTAATTATTTAATATTTGAAAAATATAACTTTAGGTGGCCGTAATTCGAAAACAATAAATCAAAGTGTCTTTAAATTTTGGATATAGAAGTTTTCAAGCACGTTGATCAATAGTATTACATTAGTCTTTCGATAAAAAACAACAGGCCCGCATTACACACACAGGCCAATGTGCCTGCAAGGAGATGACGTCATGCCCTTGGGAACGTTCCTTAGTCTCACTGCAATGTGGTAATTTCATTGCCAATAACTGCAAAATAAAAATATTTATAAATAAAAAATTTCTGATTTTGGTACTAGGGGCTCTAATGTATAGTTATAACTAATATTAAGGTATATTATTTTTTTGTGGACATGCCCATTAGGATTTAATTATGTCCAGAAAAACATTCGCCTCCTACAAATGCAAAGCCACCTGCGATCATAAATAAGCGGAAAAAGTCAAAAAATCATATTAGAAATTTTTTATCGGAAAATTTTGTTAATAAAATTTGTTCAGAATTGTACAAAATCCGTAAGTCCCAAATTTAATCAAAGAAAAAAATATTGAAATTTTGATTAAAACAATGTCCAAGTCCGAAATTCTGGGTTCTTTTGTTTAGAAAATTTTACTATAATAATTTAGTTTGAAATTAAACCCAAGCTGCTAGTTATCAAGCGATTTGCAGGTTTTTTTTTTTAAATAATTATTTTTAAAATAGAAAAAAATATATTTGTCAATTTTTTTATCTTGATTAAATTTTGCACTTACGGTTTTTGGACAATTCTGAACAAGTTTCATTAACAGAATTTTCCGTTAAAAAATGCCTAATATGATTTTCTATTTTTTCCGGATATTTTGATACCGCAGGTGGCTCTGCATTTGTAGTAGGCGAATGTTTTTCTGGTAATTAGTAGATCCTAATTTGTTCTATACTTGAGTAAAATTTGATTCAAATCACGGGTCGCGTTTTAAATCAGTTAAAATTTCATAAACATTGAAAAGATTTCTCGCTAAAATGCTTGTTTTTTAAATTTCTTTGCAAAAAACACATTTAACTTTGTAATAAAAAAAACCGCTGCCCAAGGAATCACTACTTCCACATCCAGATTCTCTATCCAAGTCACTCACAACGAAAAAACTTTGTATGTGAAAATAATTGTTTATGGAACTTTAATAATATAATATTTGAAATCCTCTACCCCAAAAACCAATAAAACGATACACCACATCGGTAGTGGGGTGGGGGGTGGTGATAGAGGGGTGATAGTGGGGGGTGGATGAAGTAAAAAAATATTTTGAGGTTTCTGGTTCCTGTACATACACTAAATCACAATTTTTTTTCATCCCCTTTAATAAGGGGGTGGGGGTGGTAATGGGGGTGGCTAATGCCAAAAATTTTTTTGAGACCTTAGCTTCTCTTGTATATACTAAATACCAATTTTATGGACTCTTACCTGCTTGATTGACCTATTTACCCCAAATTTACCCCAATTTACCCCCCAACCCTTCGACGGAACAAGATGAAAATATAATCTAGTTCTAGATCTCGTTAAAGTACATATGTGTACCAAATTTCAAGTCAATATATTAAACGGTTCCAGAGTAAACGTGCGCACAAAAAAAAGTTACAGACAGACCGACAGACCGACAGACCGACAGACCGACAGACAGACCGACAGACAGACCGACAGACAGACCGACAGACAGACCGACAGACAGACCGACAGACAGACCGACAGACAGACCGACAGACAGACAGAAATTTTTTTTTCGCTCAAACTTAAAATCTCGACGTTTCATGACATTTTAAGCCTATTTGGACAATAAAAATTTTTAAAATTTTTTTGTTACTATACTTCCACTGGACGTGGAAGTAATAAATCAATTTGTATTAGTTTAAAGGGCCAAAGGTTCCAATATATGTTCTGATGTTTTTAGAATGATCTATTTATTCGCTTATATCAAAACACCGTTGAAAAATCGCATAACATTCCCACATAAATATTAATATTTCATTTTTTTATTTCAGTTTGGGGTCTAAATAAAGCATGTTTGGTAACTAATGTAGAACTGAAACCTAATTCCCTTTCTTACTTACATAAATTTAGATGTAGCTAAGACTCACTTTTGCGATAAATAATGATTTATTGACAAGAAAATGTAACAATAATGAAAATACAGAGAAATGGTAAGCCCATTTAGGTCCACGTACGGGCCTGGCTATGGGCAGTAGGTCATATTAATTCCATCAGAACATTTAATTTAATAAAATTACATATATAAATCAAAACGCTAAGATGGAAAGATGGTCCTTAATATAAACAATTAAAAAATAAATCTTTCAAAACATATCACCTAATCAAAAACTAACAATTATAAATAAAATACATATAAGCATACAAACATATGGAAACTGTAATTTTACTTTTAGAAAGACTAATATTTTTTTTATTTTTTTTTTTAATGGATCTATAATATTATGGACCGTATATCGGTCGGAAGAAGTAAGTAAGTAAGATCTTTGAGTGTTTCTTATAGAGGTGTTTAGCTTTCATTAATTTGAGATAGTTGGGTAAAATATTGTGTAATCTAGGCCCGATATAGAAAAAACACCTTTGTCCGATCGTCTTTTGCGCTCTAAGTAAAAATAAGTGAGCTGATGTGTTAAATCTAGTGTTGTATAAATAATTTATTGTAGTTGGGTATTGATTGTTATTAAATAAAAATAAACATGTGGTTTTTGCAAACAACTGCCTGATGTCGAATAAATTCATTTCTCTCTATAAGATATCTCAAGGGTTTGTTATACAAAATTTTCAAAATTATTTTTTGAATTTTTTCAAAAGGTAAGAAGATCGTTTTCTTTATACCTCCTCGCCCAATTATTCCATATTGTAAAATTGATTCAACCAAACCATAATACAATATTTTGAGTTGGCTCAAAGAAAGAATGTAGCGAAGTTGGTACATTTTAGGAATTATGCTTCTCAGTTTTTTAAAAACGCTTTGTATATGAACATCTTAGCCATCTTAGAAACGAATCAATATTGTATACACCAACATATTTGATAGAGGATACGGTTGAAGTACTTTGGTTACCAAAAAGCGCGGTGTTAAATAGTTATCAATCCATAACATAATCAATTGCTAAGTTTATGCAAACGATCCTAAACTGGAGACGTAAAGGTTGTTTTCTTTTATTCTGTGCAAAAAAACTGTATGCTTCTGTACTATGAGGCTTACGGGTAGGTATGTACTTTAGCTGCCAAATAATTAAGTTGTTACATCAAAGAAACCATACTGAGCTGAGTAATTTATAATTTAATAATAATTAATACCTGTAAAGGCGTGGCGTGTGAATAAAGGGAACTGTTTGATCTAATGACAATAGGAATTGGCAATTAAATTGTAATTTACAATCCTCCTTTGTCGCGGGATCAATGAACAACTGCCATCGGAAACGTAAGACTTGTTCCTACAGTTTAACTACACGAGGCAAACGGTAGTTCTAGATCAATAGAGAAGGATTTTCCTTGATATATGATGATGAATTGTAGCTGACTCAGAAGCAATTCATTGATATTATTTCTTAAAAGTAACGAGTTTGTAAAAAGTTGCTAGTTTTCCAGCTGCCTTCTAAGAAATCAATTTGCTCACGGAGTCTTAGAGGTCACACCAACTGTTGTTTTTAAAAGAGAAATTATTCCAGATGAGTCTGTTTTTATCTCTTTAGCATTTAATTTTCGGATTACGTGACGGGAGTATTTTTCTAATCTTAACCTCTATTGTGGAATGTCATTAGCTAAGAAAAGGCCCGATATAATTAAGAGCAAATTTTACATGTTCATGATATGTTATAATTTCAGTTAATAAAACTTCATTCGTAATGATATGTCATTTAATAATATCAAGTGTATTGAATATGTCATATAATTTTTCTGGATAATGTACCATAAACAAGTGGAGGTACAATAGGTCGCAGTAAAATAGTAATTGCGCAATGCTTTTACTTAACAGTAATTTCAATCAATCAGGCTTTTAAGTGAACATTTTAAGTATCAATATCATGTTGCGAGGAAACCATATTTTCATCGTTGAATGAGGAAGATGTATGAAACTTTAAAATGCTTAAAAAAGTGATTTTCTCCTAATTTCCATTACGCAGAAAACGATTATAACAAAAGAAATTCAAAATAAAATTTATTCTTAATCTATTTTAAGATATTGCATCATTGCATGGGGTGGATTGTATAAATATTCATTAAATAATCTAGAAATTACACAAAATACAATATTAAAAATTATTTTTAAAAAACATCAACGACATTCCACAAATCAATTATAGCAGGAAACGGGTTTATTTAACATCAGACAGATTTATACTTTCCAATGTATACTATGGATGAGAAGAAACGGTAATAATAATAATAACACTGAAAACGTTTTCAATCATTACACCAGATCTATTTCATCACAAAACTTTATTATCCCATTGTGTAAAAAAGCCCATATTCAAAGATTTATATTTTATTTAGGTCCTAAATTATTTAACTTATTACCACCTGAAATTAAAAGTATAGCAAATTATAACAAATTTAAAAAAGAAGTCAAGAAACAAACATATTAGTTCGCATTTTGAAAATTTGCAAGGTATATTTAATCATCAATGCGGATTGTATTATTATATAGTAGAATATTTTTGTATAGTTTTTTACAATGTACTCTTAATTTTTTTTTTAAATTGCTTACCCACTCAATCTCATTCTGTTTAAAACAATTTCAACTAACTACTACTCTAATCAATTGTTAACTATAATATATATTAAGGTATTAATTTTTTGTTTAATGTTTTTGTTCGTTTCTGTATTCTTTCTATTTCCTCAGTAGTTCCAATAAAAAAAAGAAAAGATTATAATTAAAAAAAGTTGTACCTACTATACCATATGGAGTTTTGATAGGAGGTATATCAAATATATAACTTGGATATTGTCTAAACGTTGGTTGTGGCATTTTCTTAATTTTTCTCTATTCTTATTGGGATGCTCTGCCACATGTATTCTTCTAAACAATGTCTGAAATCTACAAAATAATACAATTAACCAGTATTTTACTGGAAAATAACCTCTACGCCTGTGACTTTTACGTCAAAGGATCAGTTAGAGGGTGGTTTTGACAAATAATGAATAAGAACAAAAATATAAAAATGACGTATTTTGCTGACGTTTCGGAAAACGAATCTGTTTCCTTTCTCAAAGCGTATTATAATGTTTGTGGGCTGTGTATATTAAATACACAGCTTTAAGAATATAACAAATATATTCTTAAAGCTGTGTATTTAATATACACAGCCCACAAACATTATAATACGCTTTGAGAAAGGAAACAGATTCGTTTTCCGAAACGTCAGCAAAATACGTCATTTTTATATTTTTGTTCTTATTCATTATTTGTCAAAACCACCCTCTAACTGATCCTTTGACGTAAAAGTCACAGGCGTAGAGGTTATTTTCCAGTAAAATACTGGTTAATTGTATTATTTTGTAGATTTCAGACATTGTTTAGAAGAATACATGTGGCAGAGCATCCCAATAAGAATAGAGAAAAATATAACTTGGCCATCACAATACAAATATTTCATACCTAGGTGATCAGACCAAGTTGTTGCTATTTATTTGTACATATTATATATTATGTGAAATTAATTTATACCTGATGTTTGTAATGTTCCAGAAATAAATTGATTTGATTTGATTTGATTTAATTTCCATAAAATAAATATTCAGATTATACCGTAATATGTAAACACAACCACGTAACCGCAAACGATTTCTTGGCGTCAATGACGTCAGCCGTTAGAGCCGACATTGTGATAGCGTGAAAGAATATTATTTATTAATCAAACAAGGACGCGCATTCTCTCGGTCATAACTTTGTTATTTTTTATGTAGAGGAAAAATAAGAATGTGTCGGAAAGCTGAATCGATTCTCTTTAGTATTGGTGTCTAAAAATTTTTCGAAAAATCTGAAAATTATCGAGATATTCGAGAAATTAGAAGAAATTTCACGTTTCCTTAGAAAATGCATGTAAATCTTAAAAAATCTATTTTTTTCAGAAACGTTCGTAATGAAGCATATAGGTAATACATGATATTAAGTGAACATCGTATTTGAGATCAATTTCAGTTAATTACCGATTTATTACGGTGACAAAATGGCGAAATTTTATCGAAAATAAAAAAGTTCACACTTCCGCCCCTTCTAGTTCCCTCATTTTTGGCGTAAAAAAGAAGTTTTAGCAAATTTAATTCTATTTAAATTTGTTAGAATAGTTTCTTGGACTATCAGTCAAGACTAAGGAGTTACCTAGGTTTTAATCAAGAAATGTTCAATTTTTTGCCGTAACTTGTTTTGTGGTATTTTTTATTTCGAGATAGCTCTTACCGTTTCGGAGATACCGGTGAAAAATAGTAAAAAAAAAAACATGCATTTCGGAGTCGAAAATGGAGCAAAAACATGCAATCTTAAAACAATCATATTTTTCGAAATACACCAGCGGGACGGCGCACAGTGGGAAATTTTTCCATTTTTTTGGACAAAAACCCGTCTACAATGCAATTATTAATGGATTTGAAAATTTTTTTTTTTAAATAATTGTTAGCTATCACCAGATGGGGTCCCGTTAACCACAAATTGATATAACACCCTTAATACCGAAAAATACCCCCAATAGGGATTTATTCGAAATATTCATATTAAAAATGTAAAATAGTCTAGTAAAGTGTATTTTTTATATGATTAATATAAAGCCTTAGTTATTCAAATAATAATTCAGTAAACATTTACCCTAAGGGTTAATCAGAGAGGTTGAAACAACCCCCATTTCGACAAAGAATATAGCTACAATGGTTATTTTTTAATAGGGTAAGAGAGTACATTGTGACTATGAAAGTGTATCACAACCCCCTAAGCAGGGTGAAAACCACCTGTAAGAGTGAAAACCACCCTTAAATGGCTGTAGAATTTGAAAATAGGTTTCGAAATTTTTAGAAATTTTAGAATCACGTCTTCTTCGATATTTTCACTAAAATCAGTCTCCGAACCTTGTTTGATAAATAAAAATTATTTTAAAGGTTAAATTAATCAATTCTTATATACTTTGAAAATGTGAATAAACAACAATTCAATGTGAGTAGAAACAAATTCTAAGTTTTTCAACGTTTTTAAGAAGCTCCTAAGTTAGAAATCGTATTTTTTCCATTTGAGAAGGAAAAAAAATATTTAAAATGAAATAAAAATTTTTCAACCATTCTATGCAGTGTGAAACAACAATCCAATTTTTAGTAAACATATTTGAAGCATCCTAAAGTTCAAAAACAATTAGGTGCTTAAAAGCAATTTTAGACATTTCAATAAAAAATCTTTTAAAATAAAGTCTAAATTTTTCATACATTCTACTCCATGTAAAACAAGTATCCAAAGTTAAAAAAAACAGATTTTAAGATAGTCTTAAGATAATTTAATAATGAAAAAAATTGGACATTAAAATGGATGTTAATCAATTTTTTTTAAATTTTTTTATCAATTGTATACTTAGTAATAAAAAATTTATTATTTTAATTATTTTAAAAGATTTTTTTTGAAATGTCTAAAATTTAGTTTGTTTGAAAAAAATAGAGATATCTGCTGATTTTAAGCTGTTATTAAGCACCCAATTGTTTTTGAACTTTAGGATGCTTAAAATATGTTTACTAAAAATTGGATTTTTGTTTCACATTGCATAGAATGAATGAAAAATTTTCATTTCATTTTAAATATTTTTTTTCCTTTCAGATGGAAAAAATGCGATTTCTAACTTACGAGCTTCTTAAAAACGTTGAAGAACTTAGAATTTGTTTCTACTCACATTGAATTGTTGTTTATTCACATTCTCAAAGTATATAAGAATTGATTAATTTAACCTTTAAAATAATTTTTATTTATCAAACAAGTTCGGAGACTGATTTTAGTGAAAATATCGAAGAAGACGTGATTCTAAAATTTCAAAAAAATTCGAAACCTATTTTCAAAGTGGTTTTCACCCTTAAAGGAGGTTGAGATACACTCTCATAGTCACAGTGTACTCTCTTACCCTATTTTGAAGTAAAAACTAAAAAATAACCATTGTAACTATATTTTTTGTCGAAATGATTAACCTGATTAACCTTTAGGGTAAATGTTTACTGAATTTTTATTTGAATAACTAAGGTTTTATATTTATCATATGAAAAATACACTTTACTAGACTATTTTACATTTTAAATAAGAATATTTCGAAAAAATCCCTATTGGGGGTGTTTTTCGGTGTTTTAAAGGTGTTATATCAATTTCTGGTTAACGGGACTCCATTTTTCTTAATCAGCGACCCAAAAAACATTTAGTAAAGGATATTTTCTGAGTAAAACTTTTAAAAAACAGAAATTCGCATTTTTACTTAAGTAAAATATACGAATTTCATATATTTATAGAATTTTTTGAAGTTATGTTGAACGTTTTTAAAATTTGGGCAGTGCTCAAATATCGAGTGGTACCTAACAATTATTTAAAAAAAATACAACTTCAAATCCATTAATAATTGCATTGTAGACGGATTTTTGTCCAAAAAATTGGAAAAATTTCCCACTGTGCGGCGATACGAAAAGATGGAGAGTTGTATTTACTCCGCATCGTAAATTGCACGGGTGTGCGAGGTGTGAAACACACATCTTCGTCTATATTTGTTTTTGTTTTTTAGACTTTCTCGCCCCCGCTCATCATTAATTTTTATTTCGGTGGAAAAATTAAAGTAGGAGGCGGCATTTTAGATTTTCCACACCAGCGGCCAAATCTCTAGAAACAGCCCTGACAAGTTCAATGTTGTTCACTTATAGACAGAGCCTTTGAGTAAAGTAATTTATTTAAAATTAACAGATATTTTCTATTTTGGCGAATTTTCGAAAGCCAAATCTGTGATTTTACTAAAATACTGGTATTGTTAACTAATGGAAATCTAAAACTACAAAATAAGATAAGGTACGACGGTATCACAATAATAATCAAAATTGAAAAGACTTTTAATTATCGGAAAAAGCAAAGGGGAATATCCTCCTTCACCACAGTATTCTTAAGAGTATAGTGATCTATTTTACTGTACGTAATGATATCATTTCAAGCCACCTTTGTATTCTAACATACTGATTGCGGATATTTACTAGACTGTATGTACAGCCTCGAATACATTAACGACAGAGATGTTTCAAACAAAGCGCAGCGTAGATGAGAAGTAAATTCGATACGCTCGCAGATAAACGTATTATTTTACTTGCAGGAAAGTGCAAAATACGTTTTTTTTTCTCTATTTTAATTTCAAATCTCCTTGTCGTTCTTACATATTCTCAGTACGGTCTAGCAGATATCCACAAATGGTGTAGGTTGGCGGATAACGTGCCTTTAACGAAGCTGTAATGAGAATGTCACCTACCGCATCTCTGGAAATCTCAACATGCCTACTTCAACTTCGTTATTTTGATTGGCAGAGAGATTTGCTGGAAAAGAATGACGGTGTTACTTGCCATCTTCGTTTTGTAATGGTAATATATATTTTTTTAATTAATACTTTTAATTTACTTTAATTAATCACTTGCTACTTATAACATTATTTTCTCGCTGTTTAATAAATTAATTATTTTTTTTGTAACGTGTTCGAGATTTAGACTGAACCTTATTTATTTAGAGAAAAAAAAATGTTACTACCCCAGTAGCTCAGAGACTCGGCAGATGAGTCATGGGTCAGAAAACACTTTACAAATGGTTTTACGTGTTTGATAGATTGTAATTAATATATGACAGATGTTTTTATAATTTTTCTTAAAAAGATGTTAATTTGACTTATATAAAGATAATTTTCCTATAAGAGCGGGGCGCCAATCTTTCTATATTTGTAATTTACACTAAAATTGAAGTTTAATTACAAGAAAGATAAACTAATCAAAATTTAAAGAAAGTACTAGTTGTAAAAAAAAGTGTAAATTAATAATTCAAATTTCGCACAAGTAAAAATTAAATTAGTACCTTTATTAATATTACTAAAAGATGTTCAACTTTCTATTAAAGATTAAATAATTAATTCAGTAGATCATATCTAAATACTTTGTTTGTATAGTTTGGTTTGTATAGTTTGGTTTGTATCGTTTGGTTTGTATAGTTTGGTTTGTATCAAAATACCTGAAATAAGTGGACAATGTGATTATAAAATTGATTTTATTATAAATCAATCAAACTATGTGAGTTTTTATTAGAAAACGACTAAACTGAGGCCTTAATATTAAACGAAGTTATGTACAAAGAAGAAATCGACTGGACAATAATATGTTATATAGATATTACTTAAAATATTGTCTAAAACATGAACTGACAATATGGTGTTTAAAGGTCAAAATTTATTATATAAATATACCTAAGTGTTTCGTAGAAAATGATCACAAAGTCTTTACAGAACTTTTCATATATTTGATTTTAATCAGACGTTACGCCGATAATTTATACCTTAATAAAAATAGAAAATATTAACTGTTCGTTGAAACATGTTAAGAATAAAAATGGAAATAATCTTTTTAAAAAAACCATTTGCAACATGATACTTTAAAGAACTCTAAAAAAATGTTAAAGCATAAAAATATGAGGTATTCATAAAAAAACATTAGATAAAAATTTTATTTGCGATACTTATCTGGAATTTTCTGTGAATGAAGGTAGTGACTCCAAGTAAGGGATGATGATGGTGAAATCCAATCCGCAGTGACGTAATTGTTGATTTATAGATGAGCCCGAGATTAAGTTAAGAAGTTCCCAGTACCATATTCGACGCTTCCAGAAATTCCATAAGGACAAATCCCAACTATCCTACCATATTATCGTCGTGTCCTCCGTAAAAGTTGTTCTAGACTAATAGATACATTTTTATCTTCAAATTACGTAGAAGAGAAGAAAGATAACCCCATGGGATGGTTAAAAAAAAATTAATGTTTCCAACCCAAAATTTAATATGACGTTAAAAAGATTGCATATCTACGATGTGCATCCCAAAATTGATAAAACTTGCTTCCATATTTAGAAGATTTGCATTTTTATAATAAAAACTTGCATCCAAAACTAAAAATTTGCATCCAATACTAAAACCCTGGAAAGAAATGAAGTGTAAGCGTGACTTGCTGTAAAATGGCCGCTGCCAAATCTAAGTTACAAAAAAAAATTATTTCTTTATAAATTACTTACGGATTAAACCGGTGAAAATAATTAGGCCTGCTTCATGTTCAAGAAGAGGGACTATCAACCCTTTCGATGTTGAAGTTTTTAAGGAGAAATTTAATGAAGATACATCACTTTTCAAAAGTTTAGCGAGCAATCAAAATTCTAAACTTCAAGTAACGGAAAACTAATCGTTCTGATTTCCCTTTCATCGCATTCAAATCGTATCGTCTCTTTACCCTCTCCACTCTTAAAGTTAAGTTAGAACATCCAGCTATCTTGAGTACAGTTTAGACGTAACTCTGGTTGCATACCGTTGTGTTTGTTTAAGATGTAAATTTAAGAAATATATTTAAATCTACCGCGGACATTCACGCTTGAGTAAAAATATTTTATAATTTATGAGGCGGCAATATGCCTGCTACACTCTATGCCAAATCTGAACAAAGTAGTTTTAAAACTTTAAACAATAATCACTCCTATGAAATCAGAAATAATTTAACATTAGATGTGCCCTGACACAGCTTAGTAATATATGAAGAGTCCAAAATATCTAGCAGTAACTGTTTTCAATAAACTGCCTAATAGTTACAAATTGCTAAATGGATGTAAGTATAGATTGACGATAAAACTCTTACTGTTAGAAAATATCTTGAGGACCAATTGTAATTATAATATAGGTTACTTTAAAATACCTACTTCACGATTTGCAGTAATATTATGGTGTTTATCTATTATACATTTTATTTATATCCATTATTTGTGTATTAGCCATAACTATGTATACAGGGTGCGCGATGTTGGGCACATCAAATTGTAGATATTTTTAAGGCCTTTAAATGTGCAGACAGAGTGATAAGGAATTTTCTTTTTTAATTGTTAAGAAAAGAAACTGATTTTCCTTGAATATTTTTTTACCTCACTCTGTACATGAATCGTGTTAATGTTTTCTTATAAAGGTTTTAATTAGCTTCAATTTATGTTATTACGTCATATTCGAAATTCTTTTTGGTTTTAGAGAAAAAAATTAAAATCGATTCCGATTCCAAACTGAATTATTTTAAAATAACTTTGAAGAGAATGTAAATAACAATTTTATGCTTTATTTGTATCATAAACAATATTTAAAGTAACAAAACAACAACAAGAAACAAAAGGAATACATATTTTTAAAAACAAGTTTTTATTAAAATATTAAATAAAAAATTTCAAATTATCACAGTGTTCATGTACAGGGTGAGGTAAAAAAATATTCAAGGAAATGAAATTTCCTTTCTTAACAATTTTTCCAATTTTTTTTTAAATCACTATGTATGCATGTTTAAAGGCCTTAAAATTATCTAAAATTTGATGTGCCCAACATGGTCACCGCTTAAAAAATAAGAAAGTTACAAGTCTGGGGAGTTTTAAGTGGCTCACTCTGTATACAGTCATTTTACCAGAGCCACGGCACATATCTGGCTTAATATCTATTGTAGAAGAAAAATGTGTTAGTAAAAGTTAATCCAATTTTTGAGATCTTTATTTGTATAAAAAGAAATTCAAAACCTATGGCCTACTTTGTGAGATATAGTCATGAGAAATAGGAAAGCCACAATTGCATATATCTTCCTTATTTGAAGAGATACAAAAAAAAAAACAAAAGAGGTGACATTTGACGGCAAAGACCATAAAAATAATAATATGTACAAAAAAACTCGAAAAACCCAGTTGCTTTTGACATATGCTCTTGTGCAAAAATAAAAAGAACAAATCTCAAGGTAGGCCATGACATCATTAAATCCGTTACTTTGTTCTCTTTCCAACGATATAAGACATGTCAGAAAATTTTAACTGATAGTGCCAGAATTTAAAATTTTATGAAAACATAATATCTGCATATCATTGAATCGTAAAAATCAGCTATGCAATGATCAGTGAGAAACAATGAAATTTACAAATTTGACTAATTGTCACTGTTCTATGTTGTCGTTGTCGAGTTGTAAGACAAATTTTATATTAGTAATTATAGTATACACCAATATTGAAAAATTGGATATGATTATCATTTATTGTCAGTGCTATTTTGACGTTGAGATGGCAGTCACAGTTTACAGCGGTAGACTTCCAGATGCTCCGCAGCCAAATATTTAGGAAGTTAGTTCAAAATCTAAAAACACATGACTCATTTTCCAAAAAAGTACTAAGGTGAGGGCAATATCCAACTCCCCCGTTTTAATGAAATTTATTTCTTGAATGTGGCGAGGGATATGGCTGCAGGAAATTGGGTTGAAATGTTCCATTATCTGCAACTGCAGCGGACAAAGACACCGGATATTTCCATAGATAGTGACGCAGAATACGAGGATGATACCCTACCCAGACGAGACGAGACGAGACGAAGCTGGGGAGTCAGTACGTGATGAAATCGAGGAGTCATTACCATGTGAAGATGATGAAGACATTCAATTCAAGGAACCAGATGAAGAGGCATTAACCATATTAACGAACCTGAACCATCGAAATGAAGTAAACGAACCGAAATTGAATAGGACCTGCTGCTTTTGTTGTAGATTCTTCAGAAAAAGTACTTATTATAAAATTAACTGTTGTATATATTTTTTGTACGATTATTAGTTATTTCGTTGTTAAAGTTTAACAATTATTGGCGCGTTTTATTTAACGTGTTATGTCCTCATCCACAACCAAAAGAGCAGGTTCTATAAATTTTCTCGGCAAATTTTCCTTTTCCTGGTTAGTGAAAGTAGATTTTGTTGTGCGATCTGGCTAATCCTCTTAAGATCAGCAAGAGATATATATCTTCGCCCACGACGACAACGAGCTGCTACGCCGAAGACATGTCGATAGCTGTTTGAATAATTAAAATGTCGACAGCTTAACGTACACACGTAAAATTGGATTCTTCGAATTTCTTTTTTAACATTGTAATGAAATGAATTTTGTTATCATTCGCCAATTTTTTCTAGAATTTCATTGCTCCAATTTATGTAAATAAAGAAAAAGTATAAAAAAATGACCGGCTCACAGAGAAGATGTTTCTAGCACCGTGGGAGGAGGTTAGTGGCTAGACTAGTGACTGGTCAGGCGGCCAGGGCCATATTATCCGTTTTTAGATGTAATTGGCAAATTAAAGAAATTGTTAAACCTTCGTGTCGCTATAACTTTTAATCTATTAATCGTACATTTTCTTCTATTCCGCGCTGGATCCGATTGGCCATGTTTATCCTGCTATACTTTTTTTTTATCTAAATTTGATGCCTTACAAAGCGGATTCTCACCGAAAAATATCTTTATCTAAGAACATAGATATGTTTTCACTTTTTGTGTTATATCTTTAAAAGTACTGGAAATGTCATAATAGTATGTTACGTAATGAGTGTTGTAAGAAGCATATTACGCACAAATGGAAAAGTTACGCACGATGCCGCGTAGCGGCGAGCGCGTATTTCCATGAGTGCGTAATTGCTTTACAATTCGAATTATGTACTAATATTATTCAGCAAATATTATGTCAGTTTTGACAGAGTTTGAAAATTACGTAGGCGCATTTGTTTTTTAAACCCCGCGTCACCGATATAAGCCACCTATAATTGCGTGTCCCGTGCATTTTGTTTACCGTGAGATTTGTTTACAGTGCGATTTGTTTACAATATGTAAAGTTCAACTTACATAGATGGCAGGTAGTGTGTTTTTTACTATTTACAGTAGTGATCGTAGGTAATAGTATATTACGTAATGAGTGATGTAAGAAGCATATTACGCACGAATGGAAAAGTTACGCACGATGCCGCGTAGCGGCGAGTGCGTATTTCCATGAGTACGTAATTGCCTTACAACTCGAATTATGTGCTATACTTTACCTACGGTCATATTTATTTAGTTATTTAGTAAAATCTGGATTTAGTTTACTTGTCAACAATATTATTCAACAAATATTATGTCAGTTTTGACAGCATTTGACACCTATAATTGCGTGTCCCGTGCGGTTTGTTTACCGTGCGATTTGTTTACAGTGCGTTTTGTTTACAATGTGTAAAATTCAACTTACATAGATGCCAGGTAGTGTATTTATTACTATTTACAGTAGTAGGTAAAACATATTACACACTTTTCTCTTTATAAAATCGAAAGAATCAATGTGAGAATATCTCTACGATGAATATTTTCCGAAATATAGCGGTTTGAATTATCTCTATAGAAGTACTAACATTACGTAAAAATGTCACATTTTCATATATTGCTTTCACGCTCCATGTGACCAAAAATGCAAATGAAGTGATTTAAGGTAAATTATATAATGTAAGAAATGAGCTCACGTAGTGGTCGTTACGATCAGTAAGACCTGAGATGAGGTCGGAAAAATAGTCGTAAAATTCGTTACTTTTTACTAATAGACTTTTTTACCCTGTAGTCTATTTATTCTCATTAAAGAACCAATCGATAAATAGTAAATTTTGACGTTAACGAGTTTAATTGAATACTTACTTTAAAATATTTCTATATTTAAAAAAAAAAGAACTCTGATAGTACAGTACCTAGAGGTAAAAAATATATAATATGTAGTAATATAATAATAATCTCATGTGTGATGATAATTATTATGGGTAATTATTGTAGTAAGAGGTATCATCTTCAGTTTCTATATGATCCCGACAATTTTTCTCATCTCTAAGATGTGAGAATCACCCCAAATTTTATTAAAATACTGGGAACATTCTAAATTTAAATTCTATATTATTGGGGAGAGAACAGCCACACAAAAGATATGAACGCCCAACTAATGAAAAAGGAAGTACTTTGTTCTTTTCAAGAAAAGTGAACAAGAGAAGAAATCAGCGTGAAAGCTTAAATTTCTTGACGTAGTGTCTAGGAAGTAAACAATTTAATTAGTGAGTTTGCTACAGTCAACTGATTTTCACTCTTATATAGGTAGTTTATAGCTGATTCAAAGAAATCACAGATGTGCAAATAAGACGAGCAATACCGGTATGTTTAGCTGGATCATCAGATTAAGAAAGTAAACAGATGAACGGGGATACAGTAATAATTAAGCCTATTTTTTATTGATTTTATTTAAGTTTCAAAGAAATTGATTTGATTTTGATATCTATGTTTTCTTTGTATTTCATGTAATTTTCACAATTACATTTTTATTTGGTTGTGTTTTTGTTCAATTTCTCATAAATATTATTTTTACAATTTTCAGATTTTGATCATGACATCCATTACAGTTAATGCATTCACCTCTGTGCATGCCTACTACTGCATATGACGCGTATGTTGGCATCCAATATACCGCCTGTATGCTAGTATCCAATATAACACTATTGATATTAAATATGGAACCAATATTGGTATCCCATATGGTGCCAAGGTTGGTATCCAAATATCTAATATTAAGCAAATATTTGATTGCAAAATGGGGCTTTTATTGCCAAAATCTGTCGCTCAGTATGTGGCCCAATCAACTTGGGCTCCAGAGGTAGCACTTTTTCGCTAAATGTGATAACCTTTCGAGTAATTTGACGAAATCCGTTTGATATACTTCTTTTTCAAGTTAAAATCGCAAGTTAAAATCGCAATTTTCATGTCGTGGTAACTCAAAATTTATCAATTTATATGAAAGTTTCCATTCAAAATTTGATTCTCCTTCAACTTCAATATTTTTCATTTTGCCACTCCTAAAAAGGGATTAAATTAGCAACCACCCGCATAATATAGAACTTTTCTTTGATGCATTTACTATTAAACTGCCAAAAGTAAACGAAATCTAGTTCATACGATATTATTCTGAAGTGAAAACCTGTAGTTGCACTATTTCTACTTACAGTCATACTAAATCACGCGTCAGTCAATAAATTATTACTCATACACATTTCTTAATTTAAATATTGCTTACTCTAAAAAATAGTGGTGACATATAGTACCTGTTTCAACTTCTCGTCACTGTCTTTGTTATTTTGACATATGCTAAGTCGCTATGAAAGCTGTAAATCTGCGAAGATATACCCAAAGACAGAAAATAAAGCAACGAGGCACAATATTAAGTTCGCAGGGCACAAAACAAACTTCATATTTATCGATATTGTGATATATAATTGTCCCTAGAAGGTTCCAGGGGATGGAAAGAGACGGTGCTCAGGCGGCAGAGGAATAAATAATTGAGCAAATGGAGGTATAAATGTTTGTGCTGATAAAGCTACCTAAATTCAAATTTGGTGTTATCATTTCTTGTCCTAACTCTCTTATAATAAATCACTGGTAGGAAATAATCTGTAATAATTGCATTCGAAGCTTGCCGAACATTTAAGAGCACAATATAAGACTGAAAAAAGAGAAACAGTCTCTATAGGTATTTATTTATACATTCCTTGCAAGATACAGGGTGTAATATATTAAAATATTAAAATATATTAAAATATAATTTCGCAAGTTTCATTGTATCAAAGTTGACATAAAACGTACAGAAAATAACAAAAATATAACAGTTCGCCATGGCTAAAGAATAAAGGTGTACGTAATATTGGAAGATAAATTTTAAATTAGTTGGTTTGTCTATATCATTTATTTGTATTTGAATTGCCATTGTTTATATTCAAATAAATGGCGAAGGAGCCGGTTGGAACCTTTTCAAATTTTGTTTTTTCCTCCTGACTATACTTTATGGTTATTTAACATTCAGTTTTGCAAATACTTCTGAAACTACATATAGTTCAAGATCTAGCTAAATTTTTTTACCATCACTTGGTATGTGACTATTTTCTATCTGAAAGGTACGATTACTATTATTGCCGTTAACAAAAAGGAATTTCTGTCGCTTCAGATGTGAAAGCGTTTGCGGAACGGGCGACAAACATGTAAAATTTCAAAAATGAAAAACGCCATAAAGTACATGACTGTTTTTTTTCTTAAATGAGATGTCACAAAATTACACAAGTGGCAGAAATATTAATGGAACATAAAGAGCTGACAGAACGATGAAAACTTGCGGAAAAAAGTAATGAAAAATCAACGTAACTCTGTACAAGGCTGGAACAACGTATTAATCAAATTTCAACCTTTGGATGTAGAGGAAGAGGATTGTGGACATAGACTTATAAATTATAATTATATAAATTATCTTTATGAAACCAAGCAAGTTCTTTAATTTTACGGGAAATATGATCATTTTTTTTGAAATCTAAAGACAAATCAACAACAATTGTTTAGTACTTTTTGTAACCGATGTTTAGTAACTTTATCTAAACAAGAGAAGTAAGCTATATTGCAGTAGTATATAATTGGTATGACAAGAGACTCACAAAGATTTTTGTGTAATTTAAAATTAATGATATTTATATGTTGCGCTAAAGAAATTTTAGTGCAACGTAACATTTTTTTATTACATAGAGAATATTATTTAGGTATTATGCAAATCACAACTTATACATATTTTATTTATTTTGTAAATACCTACTTTCTGTATATTGTTGCCCTAATCTGGGCACGCTAATATACTAATTAGGTAAATACTTTAAAATACTCATTATTGGAGAATCAATTAAAACAACTACTCTTCTAGCTAATACGGAAGTATTGAATTACATAATATGATTCTTAGCATTTTAAAGAAAAAAATATATTGAAAATATTTAAATCATTTATTCTTTAGTCATTCACACTTTTTTATTTAATATGAAATTATCTACTTTCTGTATATTGGTGCCTTAATCTGGTCACGCTAGTATTAGCTAGAAGAGTAGTTGTTTTGATTGATTCTCCAATAATGAATGTTTTAAAGTATTTACCTAACTAGTATATTAGCGTGCCCAGATTAGGGCAACAATATACAGAAAGTAAGTATTTTCATAATAAATAAAAAGTGTGTAAGTTGTGATTTACATAATACCTAAATAATATTCTCTGATCATGATAAAAGCAAATAAATTATAAATAATTAATTATAAAAATTAAGATACACATAGTAATAAACCTTCAATTTATATCAAACAAAAGTCGTAAATTTTTGGCCTATCTTACGATGTTTAGGCACTGACCATAGATTTAGATTGTTTCGTATAAATTACCTCTTGCTTTTGGAACAAAAAATAATTACAGCACATTTATTAGTAGTACAGTACCTAGTGGTAAAAAATATGTAAAATTTCATATGTAATGATAATTTGTCTTTATTTGAATATTGAATATTTGAAAAAGTGTTACTAATTTATTTTTGAAACTTAGGACAGTTATGTTTTTTGGAATTGCTGATTACAAATCTGAAGTCAAAATTAAAAAAAATCAAAAAGGCGACTCTGATATGGAGGATGGATTTTTTTCTAAAATAAGTGTTCAAACAGACAAAATAAATTGAACATCTAGGTGTTATATATTAACGAAAAACAGCATTTCTGAAAAAAAAAAATAATTACTGAGCAATTACAATAACAAAGTGGCGACATTTTGTTAAAAAAAATGCGAAAACGCACATTTAATCAGCCATAACTTCTTTATTTTTTGTGATGTAGAAAGAATCAAAAATCATTTTAAAGATTAATTAATTATCTTTAATTTTGTTTCTTGGAAATTTGGATAGAAGTGTCACAGTTTCTAAGATATTCAACATTATAAACCAAATACTTTATCCTAAAAACTGTCGGATGCCATATATAAAATTAAAAATCTACAAAACTATAAACCCAACACAAATATGTAAAAAAATAAATTCATTCTCAGTTTATAAGCTTCATTTTTTGATGTCCACTATATTTTCTCTAAAACGAATATTTATTTGCAGAGAAACAAAAACATTTTTTTCTAAAATTTCTTTAAAATTTAAAATGTATTTTTTTTTTATAAAGCAAGCGGTCGAAAAAACTGGAGCGTCTAAGTCATGCTATTAATGAAAAGCAGTATATGGGAATATATTTGTTTTAATTGCTGACTACTTACATTAACAAAATGGCGACGTTTTTATTATTTTTTTATTAAATAAATTTGAAATGGTATGTTTTTCCAATTTTTTTGACTAAAAACGTCGCCATTTTGTTAATGTAAGTAGTCAGCAATTAAGGAAAATATATTCCCATATAATGCTTTTCGTTAATATATGTATGTATGTCTTAGACGCTCAAATTTCTGTTATAACTTCTTTGTTTTTTACGCTACGGAAATAAAAAGTCGTTTGAAAGGCTAATTAATAGTCTTTCATTCTGGCTGTTAGCGCTTTTGACGTAAGTGCCGTAGTTTCTGAGATATTTAACATGTAAATTTAATACTTCCTCTTATAGATGTTCGGACGCCACCTTTATACTTCCAGACCTCCGAAACCAATAACTCTACAGAAATTAGAAAAAAAACGAAGTTCATCCTCAATTTAGTAGCTTCCTTATTCGCCTCTAGCATTTTTTTGCTCAACGTAATACTTTTCGCGTTATTTGACAAATATTGTTTTGAAATATCTTTTTTTAAAGCTAAAATCTCAATTTTTAAGTCGTTAAAACTGTAAGGCCATCAATTTTTATGAAAATTTGCATGAATTAAAATTTTATTTTCTTTCAGCCCCATTGTTTTTATTTTTATCTTACTTGCTACCCTCTGCAAAGGGGTGGTATCCACCCCCTATAAATTAGCAAGCCGCCGCATAATATAGAAACTTTTCTTTGATGCATTTACTATTAAGTTGCCAAAAATGAACGAAATTCGTTTCATATGACATTATTCCGAAGTTAAAAGTTACTGTACGTACTATAGTATTTTGTTTCAAATTGCTGTTCGATGCATAATTAAATGTATAATTTAAGTCACTATTTATATTTATTGAAGCGCTTTTTTACATTATTCTAATTAAAAGAGTGGCATAGCTGAGTATCGTCTGCGTAAACTAAAGTTTTTTGTAAATTTTGTGCACTCAAATATATCTCTTGTATGAACTAAAATTAGAAGAAGCCCGAGAATTGATTCCTGAGGAACTTCCGATGTGATTATTACTAAAGGACCCCGGAACAAAACCCATGAAAATGTTGATTCGGTGGAATCGGCTGAAATTTTGATATTTTGTAGTTCAAGTCATGCTGATCAAAAGTTCTTATCACATCGAGTTAATCCTATGGACAGTTTTTGAGATACAGCTTGTCAAAGTTAGGTAATTTGAGTAATTTTAGACATTCAAGAACTCTTTACTCTTAAACTATTAACTTTAGCAAAAAATTGCAAGGGTCGAAATATTTTTGTTCAAGTCCAATAAACCTCAAGAATTTTTTTCAGAAATTTTTTATCAATTTTTAGGTTAGGTGAAATATATATATATGTCATATTTTGGCATGCTTCGGTGGGATTGGCTGAAACTTTGCAATTTTGTAGTTAAAGTCATGCTGATCAAAAATTCCTACTGCACTGAGTCGATCCTATGAGTGGTTTTCGCTCCAGGAGTGCTTCAAGGTCCTAACAACGAGGTAACGGGTAATCTATATGTACTATTACGTGTTTATGAATGGCTTCCAGCATGTTTGTGTACTGCGTGCATGCATTTGTGTGTATGTATGTGTCAGTATCTACAAGGTTTTCTGGAAATATCGATGACAAACTTCTGGTGCAGATTCTACATGCAAAAATATGTCCGCAAATACCTTAAGCTACGGCCCTTTGAAAATTGCTCCCAAAAATTGATTATTGTTTTATATTTCAGAAACTTTTTGATTTACAGGGACGTGACATAATAAACGTACTGACAATAATACAAGCTTATTTTAACATTACATTACATTACATTTTTTGTGCACGTACACCAATACACTGGAAGCCATTCATAAACACGTACATATAGATTACCCGTTACCTCGTTATTAAGACCTTCAAGCACTCCTGGAGCGAAAACCACTCATAGTATCGACTCAGTGCAATAGGAATTTTTGATCGGCGTGACCTTAACTACAAAATAGCAAAGTTTCAGCCAATCCCACCCAAGCATGCCAAAATATGACATGTATATATTTTACCTAACCTAAAAATTGAAAAAAAAAAAATCTGAAAAAAATTCACGAGCTTTATTGAACTTGAACAAAAATATTTTGATCCTTGCAGTTTTTTGCTAAAGTTAATAGTTTAACAGTAAAAAGTTCTTGAATGTCTAAAATAACGCAAATTACCTAACTGAGACAAGCTGTATCTCAAGAACTGTCCATAGGATTGGCTCGATGTAATAAGAACTTTTGATCAGCATGACTTGAACTACAAAATACCAAAATTTCAGCCGATTCCACCGAATGAACATTTTCATTGGTTTTGTTCCGGGGTCCTTTAAGGACTGATCATCAATAACCACTTTCTGCAAAACCCATAAAATCTTAATTCGGCACATAATAAAGATTTATCAAGGGTATCGAATGCTTTAGAAAAATGCAACAAGACTAAAGTATTCACATTTCCGTTGTTTAAGTATTTTAGAATACTGTCGGAAATATTTAAGAGCTATGCTGTGGCCTCTTCAAAAACCAAATTGGATAGCTTTTACTATATTATTATCAATTACATACTTATACACCATAAACAACTAAACAACTGGATAACATTTTGCAGAAAATAGACATCTAATGGTATAGACATTGTAAATTTATCACTTTTACTGTACAGAAAGGCTCGTAGCAAGGTTTAACTGAAATATTAATCTATAGAAATTACAATACTTAAGCTCACTCTGGGCTGCCAAAAATTTCACATTTTTTGTGACTCACTTGACGGCCAGCTAGTGCCTTTAATCTCATCGAAACTAAAACTTCATAAAAATGCTTTGGACTAAAGCAAGGCAAGCTACCCTTTTCCAGAGACCAAATCCTTTTTGAGTGTTATTGACCGTTCACATCGTAGCACTAAAATTTCAACTTCTTACCAATTTTAAGAACTTTTTATGCCTACTTGAAAAACGAACCGTTACAAGAGTAATTATGGGGTCATACTTCATAGACAGACAAAAGTAGACAAAAAATAAAGTGTAGTTGTGTATAGACCAATATCCGATACCGCAAAATATGTATGATAGTCGCTTAGGCAATTAATCTCTATACATATAAAAAACTACACTACATTTTCCCATAGTTAGGAATCATCCCGTATAAGCGATGTACGCAAACTAAATGAATTGTGTTATATCCTAGTCAAAAATGGGTAAACACAAACGGTAACGCAGCACCTCAGTTGCTCCTCGCTCGTTGGCCTATATCACTCACTCGTTTATGAAACTTATGAAGACAGCGACGATATAATTCATACTCGTATCAAATTTCAGGATTTAATTTGAATATTCTCAAATTGTCATGATTTCAGGTAACATAATTTATTTTATTGAAATTTTTTCATTATCACGTTCTCGTACTTTGTTACTCAGTTAATTTGTAATAATTAGACTTATTCTAAACAACTTAGTCTTACGTATTTCGAAAATCACTTATTACTAATAAATTCAATCAAAATTTTAACATTTTTATTAAGTTTTCTATCTTTCAATGTTCACTTCTAGGCTTCGGTTTCGTTTCGTGCTTTACTCTTCTTCACCGTTTTTATATTTTTACAGTATAAACTTCGTAATATTGGAATTTATAACTTGAGTAATAAAATTTAAAATTAACACACGAAGTTATTTTATAAGAAGTATTCTTCGAGTTTTTATGAGGAAATTAACATATTGAAAGTATTTCAAAGTTTATTTTGATTTACATTTTAATGAAATCAGAAAGTTTTGTAAACCTGCTAAATAAATTGTTCCTTCAACTTTCCGTACGTACATCAAACATTGTTTCATTTTTAAAAATTAAACAATTTTGTCATTGAAAAAATAAAAGCAACTTAAGAAAATCTAAGCAAAACTGTCTAGTAGAAAATCTAGACATGAACAATACAAGGTGTAGTTTAAAACAATACTTTGGGAGCATATAGTTTGGGTCAAAATAACACTGAAATTAAATTAAACATTAAATGTCAATTGATATGGGAAAATATAATTTTTACCTTCCTATGAGAGGTGGTAAGAGGTGGAAGTTTAAACTTTTGTAACCTCTCATCATCATGTATAGTAGGTTCCGTATATAACTCAGCGACAGCAAAAGTTCGAAAAAAGCTTAAAACTGATCGCATATCAGTTTCAGTTTATTTACGAAAAAGGCTATAAAGGTGTTATGCTTCTTTTATTATCACCACAAAAAATGTCATACATATTTCCTAACAAATTAAAAATGTAGGCTACTCCCAATGAATATAATTGGTTGAAATTTCCTAGTGAATTGATTATTGGTTAGAATAAGTTATCTAATCAACGTGGTTTGATTTAATGAAAAGTTTCATTAAATCTTTTGGTTGAGATAAATAGTTTATCTTTTTTAACAGTAAAACTAAAGTTTACAAAAATTAATAATTGTTAAAAAGAACATCGTGATACGATGAAAATGAAGAGTAATTAAATCGATTTTAATTAATCCATGAAGAACGCTCGACACTATGGAAGTAGAACACGCGAGACCTTGCCGTTCCATTCGGCAAAATATGGCTTTTGCGTAGAGAACATTGGCCGTTAAAATCACTAATAAATGTCAAGTGAAGTGAACCCCACTAATTTTAATGCTCTGTATGTTATGCAGCTGAAATTATCTTCCTTAAGAATAAGAGGCAACATATTAAATTGGATCATGTCTTATCTTGAAAACCGAAAAATATTGGTTTCTCTTGATTGCGTAACTGCTGATATATACAATATGGATATTGGAGTTGGACAAGGCTCAATAATAGGCCCATTACTGTTTCTATTGTTCATAAATGACCTGCCTTCCTGCCTAACTCAGAGTGATGTCTTCATGTATGCTGATGACACATCTGTGGTCATTAATGCGAATAGCGTACAGGAACTTGAATCGAAGGCATACCTAATTTCTGATGAATTTAAAAATTGGTGTGATAAAAATTCACTCATAGTGAACAAAAATAAAACAGTGTTTCTTTACTTTTCTGCTTCAACACCAACTTTGTTACCTAGTATTAGCCATGTAGAAACAAGCAACAACACAAAGTTTTTAGGCATCGTCATAGACTCAATACTTGACTTCATCGGACATATAGAAAGCGTGTGCTCAAAATTAGCTAAATGTACATTTGGAATTTTAAACCTTAAGAAAGAAGTTAACGAGACGGCCCTAATAACACGTTACTATTCTCTTGTATATTCAGTACTTAGTTATAATATTATCATATGGGGACAGGCAGTAGAAATTAGTAGCGTCTTTGTTATGCAAAAGAGAATAATTAGGATTATCTTTAATTTACCCTATAGACATTCGTGTCGTGACACTTTTAGAAACAAAAAAATCATGACACTACCTTGCATATGCATGTATAAATTACTTTGTTTTGTTTTTAACAACATCGGAAAATTTAGGCTCAATAAATCAGTACATGATTATAGAACAAGGAATGCCAACGATATACACATTCACAACTACAGGCTTAGTAAATATAAAAAGTCCCCCTACTGTGCTGGTGCTCGTCTATTCAACTTACTTCCTGATAGATTAAAATCTATAAACCCATACAGGTTATTTCAGACAGAACTAAAAAGTTATTTAATAGAAAACTGTTTTTATTCTGTTGACGAATTCTGCTCATCAATGACATAGACTGCACTCATATTTTATTTAGACTGACTATTTCAATATATTAAGATTGCGTTTTTTTGTTATCTACAATTTATGTACCTCTGTTGTTTGTGTATATTTTTCTGTTTGTCCTTTACATAAGTCTACTCTTTTTTTTATATGTTTCTAATTTACAGCTGATGAAACCTTTTCTGTGAAAACAGTTTTTTATGGCAAATAAATGTTTCTATTCTATGTGTGTGTGTGTGTGATATATATTTAAATAATTTTGTTATTTGGTGATTTACAGAATCTTATTTGTGTCTTGCGAATAACTAATTGTGATTATGTTTCGACCTTGGGAAGATCAACAAACAATGTTTCGTCCGTGGGAGGGCCCGAGTTGAAGTAAGGAAAATGGGAATGGGATTTGCAATATTTGTATCAGTAGTGACGAAGACAGTGATACCGATATTTTGAAAAATATGGTAAGAATTAACAACAAACCTCATTCTAAATCTAAAGGAAATCAATTTTTTCTGAACGTACAAGCGAAACGTATTTGTTTGAATTTACACAAAAGTCTCATGGAGGAAAATAATGGTAAAGGAAGTATGGTAAAGAAGGCAGCATCATTAACGAAAATTCCATATTCGACAATGAGGCAGCTTGTGAGGCAAGGTATTAGAAAAAGGAAAAGGAGATATATATACTTATTTTATAGTTCTGATGTCAGATTTCGTTTTTGGCTAAGATAAGCATAAAAATGTAGATTTAGTTTTATTTTATGCAATTATTCTCTATTTGTTATTAGTACAATTGAACGAGTATTCAAATCCTTTAATTCATTATTTAAAACTGAAAATACATTTTAAGTCCAGTCCTGTATACTGCATGACTTAACGCCAGCGGTATATTAATCAAAAGCGGCCGGTGTCCTTTACGAACTTTTTTATATATCTAAATTTTATATGGGACCTACCATACTCATAACTTTATAAAATTAAAAAATATTGTCTAGTAACTGTCGATATACAGATAACTACAGTACGAATTTATGGTCAACTAGACATTTCATGTTCACCAGTGCGAAACAGATTGAATGCGCAACAATACAAAGGAATTTAAATAGCGGAGGCTGGACCTGCAGTCGGTTGGCAATTTATTTCGCATGTAAACTAGGCCCGATGTACGTTCTTGCCTGCCTTTATCTGTATTAATGTAAATCTCATTTTCACCTTCTTTAGGAGATAAAGAGGTTGGTAGGGAAACTGACAAAATAGAACATTTTTTTTTGTGCCCAAAATTGGCTTCAGTGCATCAAATTATTTCAGAAAAGTTAGATCAGAGCTTAGTGAATGTCTTATGTACCTATCGCTATCCCATCCACTACCGTTTCGAAAGCCACTTATCCTACTACTATATCGCCAAATAAGATTTTACAGAGCACTTTCATTTATTTAATCCCCCATCAAATATTGCAAACTGTGTTACGTTACACTCATAGAAATAGTATGGGTAAATCCAACAAAAAAAAAATGGTTAACTAACAATATCGTTAATTTTGTTAAACCAAACTATATTGATGGTATTTTTAAACATTTATACATATTTAAACATATTTTTAATTTTTATTTTAATTAATAAAAAGTTGTCGTACAACAAAACAAACATTAACTTAAAAAATAGATGAATAAGACTATTATTTTGTTCGTCTGACTATTATTTTGTTGAATTCTGTCAAATTAAACTAGATAATAGTATATTTTATTTTTAACTATTATCGAATTGTAATTCTAACCCAGTATTAGTTCGCTGTATTATTGTACTTGGTAGACAAACCAATATTATTGTCGTCTTCTAGAAGTTCTAAAAGAATTACCATAAAATTTGCTTGCTTACCACGTAGTCTATTACAGAAATTATTCCCAGATGACGCCACATACAAATCACTGACAATAATCAGTCATGCATTATCTTATACTCTTATGAATTTATAGAAAATTAATAACATGATTGCATTGTTCAAATTCTCTCAGGGATCATCGATATATTCGGATGGATCTTATAAACGATCTCTAATCTTTGGTTTGGGTGGTCTGATGTCTCAATACTGAGATTTTGGCTAACCAAAAAAAACTTCATCGTACAATTAAGTGTAGATCAACCTAAAAATTAGTTGGTGAACAAAAGACAAAGTCGTTGTACTATTTAATTGTAGACCAAATTGAAAATGGTTAGTGAACATAAAAAAATGTCATTGTACTATTTAATTTGTTACAAGATATGATTATTAAACTACTATTTGTTTACGAAAACAAATAAAGTGTATGACTATTCTTTTCTGATTGATTTAACTATGAAACTAGATAGGCGCGATTTCATATGCTCTTTTTGGTTGAATATACCTATCATTTTCTTTGAATGTATCGTATAGGATTTCGTATTTTTTTTTTACCCAAAATAATGTATTTCCAAATTATTACAGCCTGTATATACACGATTTCAGCTTTTATTAATTTTATGATCATAAATGTGTAATTCAGGTATCCACTGGAAACACAATAAACCATTAGATTTATTTAATATATTGCCATAGGTACAAATTAAATTGATAATAATCACTGCAGCATATCTGAATTGGGAATTTTGCATTGAAATAATCTGTTTCGGTATTGTTATTTTCGAAATAATACGCGTCAGGTGCACTCACGACAAATTGTAAATACTTACCCAGAGTTAAAAATTCGAGAGAATATATTTGAATACATTTTCAGCTTTCGCACCCTTAAAATTACTTTCACTGGGCGTCAAGCTTCGTTAGGGAAATATGAAGTATTTATAAAACACCCTTAAAACGTGCCTTCCTGTTGTCTCAGTTCAGAACGCTTAATGGCAACTCCAGAAGTACGCCGAATTTATTTCCACAAATTATTCACTTATATATTTTTTTTATTCAAATTAGCAAATTTATGTTTCAACGTTTAAATAATCGCAGACGAATTAAGCTGTACTCCTAAAATGTTGCACTTAGAGTGTTTCCAACAGTCAGATAAAAATATCTTAGAAAAATAATATATTATTATTTTAATTCTTCTGCGATTAATTCAACGTTGAAACATAAACACAAGTGTCGAGGAATCACATTTTTAACAATTTAGAATCTACATCATAATATGATGTAAAGGACCCCGGAACAAAACCCATGAAAATGTTGATTCGGTGGAATCGGCTGAAATTTTGATATTTTGTAGTTCAAGTCATGCTGATCAAAAGTTCTTATCACATCGAGCCAATCCTATGGACAGTTCTTGAGATACAGCTTGTCAAATTTGCATCATTTTATACATTCAAGAACTTTTTACTCTTAAACTATTAACTTTAGCAAAAAGTTGCAAGGGTCGAAATATTTTTGTTCAACTCCAGTGGAGCTCAAGAATTTTTTTCAGAATTTTTTAATCAATTTTTAGGTTAGGTAAAATATATATATGTAATATTCCGGCATGCTTCGGTGGGATTGGCTGAAGCTTTGCTATTTTGTAGGTAAAGTCATTCTGATCAAAAATTCCCATTGCACTGAGTCTATCCTATGAGTGGTTTTCGCTCCAGGAGTGCCTGAAGGTCTTAACAACGAGGTAACGGGTAATTAATATGTACGTGTTTATGAATGGCTTCCAGCGTGTTTGTGTACTGTGTGTATGCGTTTGTGTGTATGTATGTGCCAGTGTATACAGAGTTCTCCGGAAATATCGATGACAAATTTCTGGTGCAGATTCTACATGCAAAAATATGTTCGCAAATACCTTGAGCTACGGCCCTTTGAAAATGGTACCCAAAAATTGATTATTATATTTATTATTATTATTATTATATTTCAGAAACCTTTTGATTTACAGGGACGCGACTTTATACGCATATTGAACAATAATACAAGCTTATTTTTATAGTATTTTTAAAAAATATTTTTTACCGTAAGTGAGTGATATTGAGGGGGGCTGTCGATATTCTGCATTAATTTCTTGTCTTTTATTTTTTTTTACTTTGGTACAAGAATTTCATTCACTAATTAAAAATACACAAAAAATGTCCTCTTTCATTTCAGTCGTAGGACTAGTGTGAGAAAAATCGTTCTAATGAATTTGATGCGGAACCGCTGAAAACACAAGCGTATTATGGTTTTTGGGGTACGCACGACATGAAAATCACATAAAATATCCATCAATGATTCTTCTTCGAACGACACATGATGCTGGAAACAGAGCACTTGTTCCTGAAAATCCTATGGATGTTCTCAATATTTAAAAACTAAAAAGAGAATATTAAAAAACAACGAAAAGTAAAAATAAACAGATAGAAAGTGAAACCAAAAAAATGGGATCACCCTGGTTGGCAATGAGAACGCTCTCATAAGAAACACAGTGCCGGTAAGAGCAGGTTCTTTGATAAAAATAATCACACACACATGCACGCACGTACACAAACACGCTGAAAGCCATTCATAAACACGTACATTATAGATTACCCGTTACCTCGTTGTTAGACCTTCAGGCACTCCTGGAGCGAAAACCACTCATAGAATAGATTCAGTGCAATAGGAATTTTTGATCAGCATGATATTAATTACAAAATACCAAAGTTTCAGCCAATCCCACCGAAGCATGCCGAAATATGTCATATATACAGGGTGTTTGGTAAGGTGATGCCGACCCTGAACAGGGAGGTAGAGGTGAACATTTGACATCTATATGACCAATCTATATCAAAAATGCTACGTTTTTTTTTATATTGCCGATTTTGTATTTTTTTTTAAAATCTCCATATTTCATCATTTATTTAAGTATTACATACTAAATTTAACTTTTGATATTCTGAAATATTTTTTTTCTTTATCCGAAATACATAAACTGCCAACAAAAGAAAATAAATAAAAGTTTCTGTCGCATATAGAAAAAAAAATTACATTTATATAAGAAAATTGTAATGGTAATTGAACATGTCGATTTTCGAAGTTTTACAATTTTTAAAAAAAAAGTCATCTAGATATTACAATTACTTTTAAAACTTCTCTATTGTATCATCTTTAAGTGGCAATATCATACATACCATCAAGTTTTACCAGTCACTAAAAATAGTCGAAAGACTATCAATCGGCAATAATTTTTCATTTAATAAAAAATTAAATATGCGCGTACTTTCAACAAAAACAAAGCTATCGTTTCAAAAACAGTCAGAACCAGTCATTTGTTTGTTAGTAATATCACTGACAGCTGTCAATGCGCACACTTTCGTATTTCTTGCGTTTTTATCGAAGTTTATAGCTATCCTCAGTGTTGTGTCGTTTTGTGCTAATAATTTGTTTTAAGTTTCTGACATATTGAGTAAAATTAATTTCAAATGGCTACTTTTAGTAACCAAGAGTATGCTGACATACTCTTTTACTATGGCAAAGCAGATGGGAATGCTTACCTTGCTGCAAGATTGTATCATGAACGATTTCATCCACGTAGAAAGACTCCAGATCCGCGTGTATTCAGCAACACTTATCGCCGAATGGTGGAGGTAATTTATATCGACATGAGCCTGCTGCAGAACCTGCACGCCGTCACCCCGAAGATGACGAAAATATTCTAGCTGCATTTGCTGCAGATTCCACAACAAGTGTTAGAAAAGTGGCACAACAACAAGAATAGCATTTTGTCGCTTTTTATTGAATGCTGATATTGAGGACCCCATTACTTAAAATCTATTCTATGGACGGATGAATCAAAATTATCCCGTGAATTTTCACAATCTTCATTATTGGGCGGACAAGGGCGACAATGAAGAAACTTCCTTTCAAAATAAGTCTAGTGTCAATGTTTGGATGGTTGTAATTGCTGGACATGTCATTGGGCCTCATTACCTGTCAGATAACCTGAACGGAGACGCTTAACTTGACTTCTTGCAAAACGATCTTCCTCTACTCTTGGAAAATCTTCCAATTAACCTTCGCCACCTTATTATTTTCCAAAACGACGGATGCCCAGCTCACTACTGCTTGACAGTCCGTCAATTCTTAGATCGAACATATCCCGATCGGTGAATTGAGCGTAGTGGACCTATTCTATGGCCTGCAAGGTCCCCAGATTTAAGGCCACTGGACTATTACGTATGGGGTATGATGAAGGAACTTGTGTACAATGAGGAAATACAAAGCCGTGTTCAACTAGTTGCAAAAATAGAGCGAACCGCTCTATAACTGCGGCAAGAAATGAGATTAAGGCCAACTACTGTTGAAATTAGAAGACGGACGAGGAAATGCATTAGAAATAATGGGACTCATTTTGAACACCAAAATTTATAAATTTGTTCTCAAATAATAATTTTTGTTTTAAATAAAGTTTTTTGAAAGGATATTTAATTTTTGATTAAATGAAAAATTTTGCCGATTGATAGTCTTTTGTCTATTTTTTGTAATTGGTAAAACTTGGTGGTATGTATGATATTGCCACTTAAAGAGGATATAATAGAGAAGTTTTAAAAGTAATTGTAATATCTAGATGACTTTTTAAAAAAATTCGAAAATCAACACTTTTAATTAGCATTACAATTTTTTTTTAATAAATGTCATTTCTTATTTCTATATAGGTGACAGAAACTTTTATTTTTTTGTTTTGTTGGAAGTTTATGTATTTCGGATAAAGAAAAATAATTTTTCAGAATATCAAAAGTTAAATTAAGTACGTAATACTTAAATAAATGATGAAATATGGAGATTTTTTAAAAAAGTACAAAATCGTCAATATAAAAAAAACCGTAGCATTTTTCATATAGGTATGTTTGGTCATATAGATGCCAAATGATCTCCTCTATCTCCCTGTTCAGGATCGGCATCGCCTTACCAAACACCCAGTATATTTCACCTAACCTAAAAATTGATACAAAAATTCTGAAAAAAATTCTTGAGCTTTATTGGACTGAAACAAAAATATTTCGACCTTTGCAATTTTTTGCTAAAGTTAATAGTTTAGGAGTAAAAAGTTCTTGAATGTCTAAAATGACGCAAATTACCTAACTTTGACAAGCTGTATCTCAAAAACTGTCCATAGGATTGGCTTTATGTGATAAGAACTTTTGATCAGCATGACTTGAACTACAAAATACCAAAATTTCAGCCGATTCCACCGAATCAACATTTTCATGGGTTTTGTTCCGGGGTCCTTTAGAATTGTTAAAAATGTGATTCCTCGACACCTGTGTTATTATATTATGATGTAAATTCTAAATTGTTAAAAATGTGATTCCTCGACACTGTGTTATGATTGTTGAAATTGTTTGTAGATCATTTAAAGAGAAAAGAGATCGTTTAATTTTATTTGCAGATATTAACTATAGTAAAAAAAAATTTTTTAAAATAATTGAACCTCCTGCAAAAAAGGTTGCTAAAAATTATGAAATAAAATTTCACCGGCGCCCAGTTAATTGAAGTCGGTTATAGACACGTTTGGTTTCGTTATTTGGTCATTTTTACATCGACCTTAATATCGATATTAGGTAATAAGGTTTAATCAACTGGGCGACGCGCGACGCACAGTGGGACAGGAATTCGAAAACGTGGCATTTAATCGTAAAATGAAACATGCTAAAGGACTATATGTTGTTGATATATGCCAAGAGAACATATCGGTGTATCATTTGCGCCACTATCTAGCTTCATGCAAGGTCACCTCATCTAATACCACCTCCGTGAAACTGTTATTGTTAAGTAGTATTTGCGAATGCTCGATGCGCTAAGTTTGATAAAAGTTTTAAGTGATAAAACTCATTTATATCTGTAGTTTTTGACTTAAATAACTATGGATCCAATAGAGTCAGGTATGTACTCAATATATACCATTATTTTACTATAATTGTTTAAGTTATATAATAATTATAATTTCAAAAACAAGCCTGTGCAAATATTTCAATAAACTATAATATATTTTGTAACCAAAGAAAAAGTTTACTTTCACATACATTCATTTTGTGAATTTGATATATTAGTGTAGATGAACTATTCTAGTTCAAAAATTAAAGTTAAAATGGTACTCATGTGTATTCCTTAAAATTTAAATTGAATTCCTGAATATGCATTTCATGAATATCTTTGAAATGTGTAGTATAGTCGAATTGATTTAATTCAATTTCTTTCAGCGACAACATTCCACTAGAAATTTTATTGTTGATTCTTATGTATTGTGATCTCCTGATTACGGAAAAAATATTTATACCCAAAAATTCCTAATGAGTCAAAAGTTATATGCACTTTATGACGCACCTTCGAAGATTTTTTAATTATCTGATTAATGTATCTTGTACTAGTAATCGAATGGGAATTTCAAAAATACTGACTTAGTTGAAATAAAATTCTTAAAAATTATAAGCCTATCCGATATGTATATGTCAATCCTCCATCTTGGAAAAAATATAAAACACCAAAAATATCCGAAAAAATCAAAATTCGATAAGGAGTAATTTCACTAGAGTTGGCAAAAATAAAACTCATCAAATATAATGCACCAAACCAGGAATAGTCAAATAGGACACTCAAAGATGGCGGACGAAATAATTTTTTTTTAATTGTTCATTAAGTACCAAGGAACTAAAGGATTTTATTTCCGCCATCTTTTACCGCTCTATTTGACTTAGAGCGACCGGGTTTGGTGCATTATATTTGACCATAGATAATTTTTATTTTTGCGAACTTTGGTGAAATTACTCCTTATCGAAAAGATATTCTATTTTGACTTTTTCGGCAATTTTTTGTGTTTTTTATTTTTCCAAGATGGCAAATTGACATTATTTACATATCGGACTGGTCTATATTATTTATACATTTCAACGTCAGACTTAAAATATACACCCTCAACAACCCGTATAAATGATTTTTTTAGGGATTGTTAAGGAAATTAGAATTATTGCTATGTTTTTGAATTCCTACCCCACTATGCGATGCGACGCGACGTTAAAATTTTATTTCATAATTTTTAGCGATCCCGAGCAGTTAAATTTTTATTTTTTTTTCCTCCCCTTTTTAGTGACCTCTTCATTTAGTTTCTACGTAGGAAAATCTGCGTCGTTGTAATTTTTAAGGTCTAACATTAGGCTCATCAAATTTCATGTAAATCTGCAAAGACATTGCCATTTATCGCAGCTATTTTGGTTTCGTTATTTTTTATTCTCATCTTTTAGTCGGGGAGCCCTCCCTAGCTGTACGTGCACCCCCCGCCCGATCCTTGGGGACAATGTTTTTCATAAAGACTGAAGCCTAAGGAACAATTTAAGACATATTCTAAAAAAAAAACTGGCTGTACTTTCTAAATGGCGGCCATATATTAAAAAAACTGTTACCAATGTTGTTTTTGAAATTTAACACAAAAACTAAAAAAGATGGACAAAAACTTTCTCCACATAAAACAACGTGCATAAAATTTTCTACAATTTTGTACCTATACAATATTTTGATAGATGAGTCCAAAATTAAGAAAACATGGAAATTCATATATCGGTATATCACTTAGAGGAAATAACTGTGACAATTATTGTAAGGCGTATAATATAACTTTATATTATTAACATAAAAATTAAATAAAATAAACTGAAAAAAATTAATAATAATAATAATATTATAATTTGCAGACATTTATCTCGAAAACGGTAACAGTGGTATCTGGAAAACGGTAACTCCTATCCAAATATTGTATAGAAACAAAATTGTAGAAAATTTTATGCACTTTGTTTTTTGTACAGAAAGTTTTTCTCCATCTTTTTTAGTTTTTGTGTTAAATGACCAAAAACGATATTTGCATTTTTTTTTAACGGACGCCATTTTGAAAGTACAGCCAGCTTTTTTTTTTAGGACATGTCTTAAATTGTTCCTTAGGCTTTAATCTGTATGAAAAACATTGTCCCCAAGGATCGGGGGGGTGCACGGGCAGTTAGGGTGGGCTTCCGTAGTGTTATGTTTTATATTGAATTTTATATTTTATTTTAAGAGATTAATCATTTATCTGGAAAATGGTAACTCCAATGCAAATATTGTATAGGAACAAAATTTTGGAAAATTTTATGTACTTTATATTTTGCACAGAAAGTTTTTCTCCATCTTTTTTAGTTTTTGTGTTAAATGACAAAAACCATATTTGCAAATTTTGTTTTTGTTAACGGACGCCATTTTGAAAGTGCAGCCAATTTTTTTTTTTTGGGACATGTCTTAAATTGTTTCTTAAGCTTTAATCTTTATGAAAAACATTGTCCCCAAGGATCGGGGGGGTGCACGGGCAGTTAGGGTGGGCTTCCGTAGTGTTATGTTTTATATTGAATTTTATATTTTATTTTAAGAGATTAATCATTTATCTGGAAAATGGTAACTCCAATGCAAATATTGTATAGGAACAAAATTGTGGAAAATTCTATGTGCTTTATATTTTGTACAGAAAGTTTTTCTCCATCTTTTTTAGTTTTTGTGTTAAATGACAAAAACCATATTTGCAAATTTTGGTTTTGTTAACGGACGCCATTTTGAAAGTGCAGCCAATTTTTTTTTAGGACATGTCTTAAATTGTTCCTTAGGCTTTCATCTTTATAAAAAACTTTGTCCTAAAGGATCGGGGGGGGGGGGTGCACGGACACTTAGGGTGGGCTCCCGTAGTATTTTGACATCAGCTACTTCTGAATTACCTAACCACCAATTTTAATGCAATTCCTACGGAATTTGAATTTTTTATCAGAAAATAAAATTTTATGAGATTAATATGGGACCACGGCCGAGACATATCTTGCAGTTTGTGAAAGATTTCAATAAGCTTAAGTGAAACCTCCTCCTTTTTCAAATTTATGAATTCGGTTAAAAATAAGAAAGCATGAATAATGCAGGGTAAAATTAAATATACCAAGTGTCAATAGCAAACATAAGTGATAATTAGAAAAAGATTAGAGTATGGTATCAAATTTCATATTATTTGACTTCAATTTTGACAAATACGTTCTCGGTATGATTCATCTGACTATGTTCAATCATATCTCGAAAGTTAAGTAAATATAATCGAGTTTCGTTCTTAGATCTGTGACCTCCAGGGAAATATAGCGGTGTCGCTCTACCTTCAATGGTTTGTATACCAGCGCATACACAGAAGCTATGTAATTTAAGGCTAGGATTACGTAGCGGATATATTATTCTTTGGAGGGGATGTAAAGCAGTCGATCCCTTGTCCACTACATGTTAGCTAGTAAAAATATCTACCCTTCATCCGAGAAGTTAGACAAATTTTCCAGGATTGGGGTAGCTCATCTCCTGACGTCTGTAATTGACCTTAGTCGCGGAAATTGGCCGACGGTAAATAAGTGATTTTAAAAAATACGGTAATACTTCCGTAAAATTCTGAATTTTTGCAAGCATTTATTGAAATCTGTTTGTTCGATCAAATACAATAATCAGTCATTAGTTGCATACCGGTAAAGGTTGACAGTTATAGACCAGAAAGGCGTTAGGAAAATAGGTTTTTTAAATAGTCGACTTTTCGCCACAATTGATTGACATTCTCAGGACTCCTCTACAATTGAACATATTGATGTACTTAGTTCTTTTAAGACAATATCATATTCTTAATAAAAACAGTATGATTGTTTACTACTAAATAAAATATATAATAATGAAATAGACAAACCAAATAAATAAAGGTTTTTGTATCTATTAAGCATTATTTTGCACTAAAAATATTACTTATAAAAGGGAAAGATACAAAATTCAAAAATTAATATTCCAAAGTAAAAATGAAGTCTAATTTTCATTTGAAATTATCTAATGAAATTAAACTTTGAGGGCGTAAAACAAGCAACTAATGAAAATTTTTATTAACATTTAAGTGAGTTTCCCTTTGTCAAATTAGATTTAAAGAATGAAACACAATAGACCAAGAGCTAGCGACACTCAAGCTGATTCCATTGTGAACAAAAAAATTACAGAATGTAGTACTAACATTGTATAATATGAGATCGCGTGCCTGCCTGCTCGGATCGGTTGCGTTTATTTAAAAAAAAAAATGTGACATTTTCAAAACATATTAATGGTCTCATCGCAATGTGGATAAAATTTTTCATACAGCTGCTAGACACACTACTAAATACGAATTCAAGTGCCTGCCAGTCGGAATCGGTTGCGAAATCCCGCCTGCCAATTAAAAAACCGGTTCCAAAAATTGCATAATTTTGCTCATGGCAATGTAAACGAAAAAAATTCACGAGATAGTTTAAAGCATTCAAAATTCATTTTCGAGTGCCTGCCTTGTCGATCATGTTGCTCTAAGTGCCTGCCAGCCTCTGGAAAGTCGCGCGCTCGGCGCCGTTGAAAGTTGGTGGGGGTCATTTCAATGTGCACCAAAATTTAAGAGAATCTAGAAAGTAATTTAGATGCGATTTAAAGCGTCTGCCTCTCCGAACATAATGCACAACGCCGTCTTTCAGCTCTCCAAGGCCGCACAACCACGCTCCGTCCCGATATGTTCTTCCCTGTTAAATTATTTTGTTATAATTTTAAATGTGTAATACATGTTGGAATGGAAAATAGGTTATTTTGCATGAGAAAAAAAAGAACTTCTCTTATCGCGTACTTCACTGCATAAAAAGTAATGAGTGTTTTTCCCCTTCAAAAAATATTATTTACAAACTTGCATCTTCATCAATTTTTGAGATACTACAAGAAGAGAAAATACGTTTCCATTTTACAAGTTTTTATTTCTACCAAAAAAAATTATTAAAAATTCATTTGCTCAAGTATTCCTCATCGGAAAGATTTTCGCTATCATCGCTTTCTACCCCATCGCTGTCATTCTCATTTTCTTCAATGCTTGCACCGTTTTCCGGCTGATCTGTTTCCCCTGTAAAATGAATAATTTATTAATATTACTTAATAGCAGCGCATGCGGAACGTAATACCTTCAATTGATTTCTGGGGCTGGATGATTATGTCTTGGACGAATCGTGGGACTTGGTCTCTTTCGAACCAGTTGAACGTGTACTTTCCATCCATTTCAAGCCATCCGTACTCAGTAGGGCAAAGAGCCGTTGGTATTTTCAAGTGCGCAATACTCCAAATATTTGCGATGAAGGTTGCTCTCAAAACTTGCTGTTGAAGCTCTGCCTTACATGGGGGAATAGTGGATCCATCGAAATTTATAGCATTTTTCATGAAAATCTCACACACATCATTGACCTTGAAATGTTTGAAGAAAATTGATAAGCGTTCCGCGTTAACATTTTGGACGCCTCTCACGCTGTACAATTGCATACGAAATCTTCGATTTTTTAGAAAAGCGCGTCGTCAATTACCCCATTCAAATTCCCAAGCTTTGCAAAAGCTAATTGGTGTTCCTTTGAATTTTGTAACATTTTGAAACCTTTTTTCCCCCTTCCTGAAAAAAGATGGGTTGAAGTCACAACCGCTGAAAGCATGGAATCCAGGTAGCGACTTGCATAGATCGGGACCCAAGTGTGAATACAATTTCGTTACATTAACGTAGCGCTGAGAATTCGATACGCCAACATTCATATAAATCTTTGTTCCCATTTTTACGTGTTCCATGTTTGCAAGCATTATTATAAGAATGTCGGTATCTGAACATCTTATGACGACGTTTGAATCTTGATTTGCATTGCAAACATGGTACACGATTTTCGTGTCAGCCTCCTCGTGCTCTTCGCAAGACAATTTTTCAACAATTATTGAAATGACTTTTCCGTAGACAACTTGAAATTTGTGGCACTGTTTTGCGTTAACAAACAGCGTTTTCGTCTTCAAATTCATCGCGTACTCGTCTTTCGACCACTCTTTAACAAAAAATTCAATCAAAGCCTTTTTAAAATTTATGCTCTTCAAATCTTTTGTAAAATCGGTGCAGCGCTTTTGCTCAGGACCTGAGATTCTGAATTGGCGATCTTTTGCATTGCCTCGAAGCAAATGTTCAATGTTTACGTTTCGAAATATTTGAAAATTAACCGAAATTGCACCCTTTTATCAGGTGTTAGAAAATTACCTCCTTGGAATTGAGATTACCCGCAAATCGGGTAGTTACCCGCCAATTGGCAACACTGACGCTTCTATTCAATCTATTATATGTGTGGAGACCGTATCAATTTTGGGGGAAGGGGCGATCAAGGCTGCGCGGTCCTGAAGAGCTGAAAGGCGGAATTGTGCTTTGTTCGGTCAACTTTCAACAGCGCCGAGCGTGCGACTTTCCAGGGGCTGGAAGGCACTTAGAGCAACATGATCGAAAAGGCAGGCACTCGATAATGAATTTTGAATGCTTTAAACTATCTCGCGAATTTTTTTCGTACAGTGCACATTGCGATGAGCCAAATTATGCAGTTTTTGGAACCGGCTTTTTACTTGGCAGGCGGGATTTCGCAACCGATTCCGACTGGCAGGCACTTGAATTCGTATTTAGTAGTGTGTCTAGCAGCTGTATGAAAAATTTTATCCACATTGCGATGATACCATTAATACGTTTTGAAATTTCACAATTTTTTTTTTTTTTTTGAATAAACGCAACCGATTCGAGCAGGCAGGCACGCGATCTCATATTATACAATGTTAGTACTACATTCTGTAATTTTTTTGTTCACAATGGAATCAGCTCGGTTTGAGTGTCGCTAGTTCTTAGTCTACAAGACATTGATATTTACAAATACAACGTGAACTCTTTAACGTATGAGTAACCTAGTCCATACTGAGAATTATCTCAAACATATTTAGGTAAAAAAATCTTCCCCCACCTACATTTGACCCTTCAGAAAAAACAGAAAAAAAAAGCATCAAAACTATTGAACTACTTTAACTTACCAACAATTAAGTAATAATAGATTGTGTACAATAGAGAAGCAACTAGATATTTCATAGATCACTAAATATCTTTTAATACATTATGATTAGGAAGAAAAGCATTTGAACAAAATTTATTGCATATTTCACAAAATATTTATATATTTAAAATACAGGCCGTTTTCTTTTCCGGCTTCGTCAGCGGCTCCCACTAGACCTATTTCGATGATTCTCTTTTAAAATAAACCTTTTTATCCACAGATGTGTCATCACTAATTTTTATTTTCAAACATAAAAACGAAATAGAAGTTGAAATAAATAAATGAACCTCAACGCCCGAATTATATAACGTACCGGTGGCCCCTACTTCATCAAACTGCGCATGTAGAGGTCGCAGTTGACCGAAAAGATCCGAGTAAATTAGTCAGAGCCAGCGATTGGCAGCGTGTATGTATCGCATATCGCATATTCAGTCGAAAACGAATTCGAATTAATCTTCACTTTTGTTTTATTCATTTCTAAGGTAAAGCATTTTTTGGTGAATATCTCTTTTCATCATGGAACGACATGTTATTCCCATTTTAAGTGACGGCAATTGTTTATTTGTTAATTTGTTTATTTTTTAATATTATGAATGTTTTGTTGTTTGTGACCCATCTTATACACCGCCCATTAATAAAATTTAACTGAATATGATGTTATCGCATACGTTGGTCATACTGAATTACATTGCATTGCATTAGTCAATTATTTTCTAATTATGTATTTAAGGTATGTGGAGACGATAACATTTGACAGGTAATAAATAATGAATAGATGTGTCAAATAGAGAGGGGAAATTTTTTCAAATAATTTTACAAATTCTTTATATTCCTGGCTTACCGAAGAGAAGTATTGTAATCGTGAAAAAATCACTATGAATGGTGCGCAAGGGGTTAATGATAGATTGTGGGTGTTTTTGCTTCGATTATGACTTCTCGAACTTTGTTATATTGTAATTTTGCATCTGTTTAGTGACTATCGACTAGTTTTTTCAAGTCAATACTGTCATCTTGCAGATTAAGACGTCATATGGAGTTATCGGAGTAGTGTAGTGATTATTTATTTTTTAATTCATGAAAAACGTGCAAGTCTACGTCGACTTTAAAGTAATAAATGTCTATAGTTATTGACACTACAAATATAATTTTGTATTGAACTTAACAAATGTCCGAATGAAATCTAGTTATCAAGCTTCCGCTTCCTTTAAAGTGACTTCGGTGTTCGTGAAATCTATTTAGGTACATGTCAGATGGGTCCATTGTTTTTGACGTTGATTGGGCACCGAGTGTATATAGTATATACGTTTGAATGCACACAGCATTTTATAGAAGTACTAAACTCAGTTAAAAAAAAACCAGAACTAAGTGATGAACTCTTCGCAAACACGTTCAGTTTAAATTTTTGAAACAGAGGCGTGCATTTAGACATATTTATATTAATTTTAATATTGATGTTACAATTGTTCCATTTTCATAATGGGGTGTGTGTGTGAAAAAAAACGTATTTTCTCCATAGTCCAGTGCAATTAGGTTTATACCTGGGAACCCAGCTATAATAAATGGATTTAAATGTTTCTGGGTTTTTAAATTTCTTATACCAAAGAGTAAAAAATTTACCCTTTGAAACTTTCCGCTAATGGTTTTCTTTAAGGATAATAATAATAATTTTTTTAATGCAAAAGACAACTAATTCAAATTTTTATGATTTATTTACAAAGCTCAATATTAGTGTAAATGATAACAATACATTTTCGTACGTTATTGATGGCGGAATGTTATTACATCGTTACAAGCAGCAATTAGATGAAAAGTTCGAGACGATATGCAACCATTACATACGATATTTAAGAAATAATTATGGAAACACTGTTTTTGTCGTTTTTGATGGATATCGCAACATCAACTGCACTAAATTAGCTGAAAGATGTCGATCAATGAAAAATGCCTCAACAGATTTAATTTTTGATGATTATTTCACTCATTAACGCTATAGCCAATGAGAGCCCGTTTTTTCACAACATTGCACCAATCAAATGTCATTATTAGTGGTAATTCAAGCTAGATCGGCTTTTGACAGTACCAACATGCAAAATTTATCGCTCTAATTTTTTATGTCGCTGCAGCGGCAAATACTGCGGTAATTTTTTGACGTTTTGTTTCGTGAAATATTTTCCGCAAATAGGGCAACTCGCGCTTTAAAATTTTATCTATAAATATCTTCTCTAGCTTATTACTAATTGTTAACTTACCTTGTAAATTGTAATATTGTATTATGTACCTACTAGTAAACATAAACACACCACATATATAGTAAACAATCGTCAGTTTCAAAGAGAAGCCTGTCTGAAATATATAGGCTATAACCCTTGCCTATCTGTAACTATTTCAATTTGCCTACTTTTCAATCAGGTAATAATAATATACAAAGATTGTACTTAATGCATCTAGCTCATAATACAGGAACAAGTCAAGCACAGCTTTCAATTGCTCAATAACGTAGTTACAAAGTTAAGCAAATCATTTATTATAAATGTCAAGTAAACACATTCGCTCTGGAAACAAACTAAAAATGTACCTAGGTACCTACTTACATACGATAATCTATCAAAAAGTAACTAGAAAAAATTTTCGATAAAATTTTAAGCACTAGTGATATTACATACGAAAATATGCTTTAAAAAATTCGCCAGGAAAGTTCTTTGCAAACAGCAATAACAAAAGAAGATTCATTGAAATGTTAAGGAAGAAACTAGCTGATAACAATATTTTCTCGTGTCAAGCAGAAGGTGATGCTGATACATTAATCATACAAACGGCAATTAATATTAAATCAGAAAATGTTGTTGTTGCTGAAGATATTGATGTGCTAGTTTTATTAACAGCTTTAACACTATTTATGTCATTAAAGTTTATAATAATTGAAGACACAAGTCGATGAAGGGTCTGTGTAACAACAAAGTGATTTTGAGATAATTGATCTCAAAGTTTTAAACAACCTACCAACTTCAACAGTACATAGATCCTTTATATTTGTAAATCAGATATTTTTGCATTAGAAACAAATGTAATGTTCCTGAGGGAATTTTGTGTAGTTTTCATTCATATAAAAACTCGTTTTTTTCGAAAATGTCACATAGACCTTTCATCCACTTGTGTCTTCAATTATTATTTAGCAAAAGTTGTTAATAAATTATTTTCTATAAAATGATGTATTTCTGTTATTTATCGTTTCTTTCATTTATTTCGCTTTTTGGAGCATCTGCCATTTTCAAATTAATTTTAAAATATTTAATCTTTTTTACAAACAACCTCGAAAACTATAACAATCATCAATTTCTTAAAAGAAAATAACTGTATTTTTCGTTGAGATTCCTAAAAATTTTATTTTTTTTTTTAATTTACGGATTTTCGAACTTGAGGTAATTTTCAATGGGCAAACTTTTTAGTTTATGGCATTAGAAATTAAAAAAAATCATTCAAATCCCTTCATTATAACTGGGGTCATTTTTCATTTATAATGACTAACCATACTGGGCTATCAATAAATTGTAAATTCATTGTAATTTTTTTTTCAGCTGAAAAAGAAACTTTAGCAGCACTTTGCTCTAAAGTTATAATGAAACGTTTACTGAAAGCGGTAATCCATTTTCAATTAATTTTTGTTTGGCACGATTTGCCACTTAAGCGTGAAATAAAAATATATCCACGTGTTTTGCTTATGAAATAGACTAATTTCAGTGAACTGATCCTAAGGAAAATGTACGTATAAAATTATCGCATTGTTTAAATACCCCAATGATACAATGCATCACATTTGATTAATTTTAATCCTAAATTATATGCAATAGATAGAATTGCCTTAACAACGCTTTTTATAGTATCTGACCCAGGATTAAGGTTAATCCACTCCGCGGGAAATGGCCATGAGGTAAACCTAGGTCTATACTAAGCTACTCTACCAAGTTATTTACACCTTTCATTTTCAGTTGCTACCAGTAAGGCGTGATTTTCATCGAGATATATAAAAAAGATAAAAATTTAATAAACGACTAAAGTTCCATTTAAAACAATGTTTTAAATCGTGCAATCAATATTTTTTAACCTTCAACACAAAAGTGAGGTTTGTTATTTAACCCCTAACATAAAAAGAAGGGGTTTTATAAATTTGACGCATATATTTGTAAGTCTGTCTGCCTTTGGTTTCATATCTCTTCAACGGGTGAGTCCGTTGCTAAGCAACTATCAGAAAACAGTCTGGGAAAGTTACTTTTTCCCGGCCTAAGCTGGGAAAGTAATTTTCCTAGACTGTTTTCTATATATAAAAGTTACTTTTTCTGAAATCGATCAGTAATGTCTGCATTTTCCGAGCGATTTCAGATCAAAACGTGCACAATTCCAGTATTTTAGTCCGTTGCTAAGAAACTATCAGAAAACAGACCGGAAAAGATCCGTTGCCAAGCAACGATCGTCAACAAAATCGTACGGGAATGTTACTTTCCCGGCTTAGGCCGTATATATAGAAAGTAAATAAATACACGCAGAGAAACCAACTCACATTAAAATTGCATTTATTAGTAAGTAGTTAGACTATAATGAAGAAATGTTATGCATTAATACAAATTCCTTAATTTATAATAATATTGATTGTGATTTCAGAAAAAATAGTATGTGTACTTCGATGTGAAAGCACATTCCCGGACTTCGATGCTTATTGCATCGTCGTCCGGGAATGTATTACTTTCACACCTAAATACACAATATACTATTCCCGGCCTAGGCTGGGTAAGTTACTTTCCCAGACTGTTTTTTTTTTATATATATATATATATATATATATATATATATTTTAGACAGTAAATAATAAGCACTGAATTTCTGACTTTATTCAAAACAATAAAATTTCCTTAATTTATAAAAATATTGATTGCGATTTCAGAAAAAATAGTATGTGTACTTCGTAGTAAAAGCACATTCCCGGACTTCAATGCCTGTTGGCCTCGGCTTAAAGCCTCGGCCAACAATTTATATCATCGTCCGGGAATGTATTGCTTTTACTACTAGATACACAATGTACTATTAAGTGCAAAAAATCATCTAGAAAAAAAAATTATTCAACATTTTAACAAAAACTAAAACATATGATATAAGGAGTCATTCTTTATAGAAAGTTTTGCTTATACTGAAAAATACTTAACTACTTTAACTATAGTTGGAATGTTGATATAACGTACAAGATGGTTAAAAAATAAGAAAACTTGAAATTTTTGCGAGTATGAAATACCAGTTGTTGAAATTGAAGCAAAAGTTTAAAATCTTATGGGAAAAATTGTTCCTATTGTCGATAAAAGGTCAGATATGAGATTTGATTTAAATTACCTAGTTTTTTTTGCACCAAGATTAAATTAATTTTGCAAAAGTAACTAAAGAAAGTGCACGATTTATTAATTTGTTTAATAAAATAATCACAAAACATCACTTTTAAACTGTTCATGGTATCAAATAAATTAGCCACTTTGCTACTTTAGTTAACTTTGCAAAATTACTTTAATCTGAAAGATGCCAAAAAAAATTGATATAAGCTTTCAAATTTCATATTTGAACTTCTATCTCAACATTAGGAACAATTTTTCCTATATTTCCAACTTCTACTTGAAGAACTGGTACTTTACTTTTGTAACAATTTCAACTTTTCGTATTTTTTAACCACTCTGTACGTTATATTGACATTCCAACTATAGCTAAAAGGATTTTTCAGAATATATGTAAACCTTTTTATAAAGAATGACTAGAAAATAATATTCAATATGTATATGTATTTTTTGTGGTATTCGGATATTTTCAGTATCCGAATACTTTTATTGTATTCGGATACTTTTGTTGTATTCGGATACTTTTAGTGTATTCGTATACTTTCGGTGTATTCGGATACTTTCGATGTATTCGGATATTTTTATTTGTATTCGAATACTTTTATCAGTATTCGAATACTCGCCTAATGTATTCGAATAACGGATACTTTATTAATTTGTGTCGGATACGGATAACGGATACAATTTTAAGAAAGTATTCGAATAGAGTTTTCGAATACAGAAAAAGTATCCGAATACTGTATTCGAATACTACCCAGCTCTGTAAATGCCTGTATCTCTGTTCGACCTTCGCTAAAAATTAATTAATTTGTCGTTTTTCTTACATTACACACTCAATTACTCGAAAACTAAGTATCAAATAAAGAAAAAATATTCTTTATAAAATGAAGGCCTACGCTTTCTTACCACGACCGTGTTTTTTAAAATATTTTTAGCGAAGTAATAATTGAGTTATGAATTTAAAACTAACGCGGTTACAAAATCTCCAAGCGGTTAGAACTACAAACCTCGATCGCCCACATCACTCCCCGCGGTCGAGCGGTGACTACGATCCATAGATTAAAGAATATTATATATGTTATAGATAGGCAACTCTCAAGGATTTTTTGAACAGCAAAACTTACGTCGAGAGTGGCGCTGTATTCCCGCCTTTTTTATATAGGCGGGATTGTCATAGGCGAGAATTTTAAATGATTTTCAAGCAAATTGCTTAGGCCATCATTAGACTACAAAAGTTCTTTAACAAAGATTTTTTATAAAAGATATTTTATGAGATGAAATATCTATCAAATTACTCATAAAATATCTTTTATAAAAGATCTTTGTCAAAGAACTTTTATAGTCTAACAGTGGCCTTAAATAAGTCATTTCAAAACTAGAAATTGATCATTTATTAATTTAACGGAAAATCATTACAATAAATACAATAATATTTAAAAATACATTTAAAAAGTAACTAACGTAAGTAAAATTATTACAAAAGTATTAAGATGTTGAAACTGCCTTGAAATAAGTAAAATGTTAAAGTAACTAATGTACCAAAATACCTGTAATACAATTAAATAATAGCGGGTTTATACGTGCATGGATTTAGTGGCGCCAGTAGATATTGGCACGCCAGTAAAAAAATATTGCGCGTATAAACAGTTACTGGCGAGTATGCATCAATGCATGCAAGGTAAAAGCTTGCTCGCCAGTAACTGTTTATATGTGTAATATTTTTTTACTAGCGTGCCAATATCTACTGGCGCCACTAAATCCATGCACGTATAAACCCGCTATAATATACATTTTCACGTCCTTTACTAACATTAAGTGGTGTGAATCAGTCTTTTTGGAATTTAGATTTTTCATTATCATATAGGTTACAAAAAACTGACATTGACTGTGAAACGTCATAAGTTATGTATTTGAATAATGTTAATCCAGAAGAAAAACATACGTATTTTTGTTTTTTTTACTTTTTTACACCATTCGATGGAAATGATTTCGATTTATAACAAATGTAAAAACTGACGTTGAAAAATTCACAGCAACTGCACATAGCTGCGATTGTATTTATTATGTAAATAATGTAACCTAATATTTTGTACATGTCCTTCATTACAAGACTGAAAAACTTTTTCATCGGTAAACACAACATTGGTCCAAAACTCCAACGGGCGATAGACACAATTTAAACAAAACATAATACGGGCTTGCTTGTTCTCCTGTTAATATGGTCTTCTTGGCACTTGTACAGTTTTTTATTTTCGATTTTCCTACCCTTCGGCTAGCTGCTAACCTCGACACTAGAAAATGTGTCATGAACACAGCGTCTCCTGCTGTTTAAAACGGATTTTGCCTCAAATAGCCAAGGAGTGCTTCATCTTGAACGAGATTTGAACTTCTCGATAGGCCTGAACCGTCTTTTCTCTTTACGCTACCTTCCTCTTCCCACTTTTCTTCACACTCATAACAGTACTTTTATTCAACTGATAATGGTTAGCAACTGCTCTGATAGACCATCTCTCTTTAATTTTAAAGAGAATTAAAATTTTTTCATGTTCAGTTAATTTTGGCATTGCGAAAATATGACAGTGACAAATAAATAATGATTTAATAAGGCGAAAAATAGGTGTACGGGATTTCATTGCACAGAAGTGTACAACCCGTCAGTCTTTCGTTTTTAGTCAATTTCTTGGGAGTCACGTTCTTTGCAGATCAATAATACCTATGCATGTTGGAATTTTTCGAAGTCGCAACACGACGTGAACACATACAACACTTATAACCCATTACAGTTTTTAATATTTAACAGAACAGCGTCGTGTCTAATCAGTTTCATTGGAAACTCACATTATTTACAAATAAGCAAATGGACTCCTGCTCTATGGATTTAATAATTATTAGTTTAATGTCCAAAACACAAAGCACAGACATGTAAACAATAATGGCGCGACAAAGGCATATTTTTGCGATCTCGCGTCTTACCCCAATGCTTTAAGCGCCTTGAAGCGCTACGTCATCATATATTTCTCCGCAAAAATGAATGTCTTTTTAGCTTTTTTAAACAGTTTAGTTCTAACCATCTCTAACGTTCTTATGTCATATCCCTACTATTTTCCGCTTACACATTTTCTAGCGCCTTAGTGAGACCGCGCGATACCGCTTTAAGTGTGACGTCACAGCTTATTCGCTCGGATGGCTCCGCTTATCGCAGCCGCCGTGATTCAAGTACAAGTAGCGACAGATCGACGGAAGTTCAAACTAAACACGTTGTTTTGAAATATAGTGGGAGTGCGCAGGGCCTGCTACGATCTGTGATGTGTATGTATCAGCAGCGCTTGGAGATTCTGTAACCGCGTTAGTTTTAGATTCATAACTCAGTTATTATTTCACACTAAAACTATTTTAAAAAATGCCGTCGTGGTTAGAAAGCATATGCCTTCATTTCATAAAGAATATTTTTTTCTTTATTTAAGACTTAGTTTTCAAGTAATTGAGTGTAATGTATGAAAAACGGCAAATGAATTAATTTTTAGCGAAGGTCGAACATAGATACAGGCATTTAAAGTTTGCGTTTCCCATAAAGCACAATTCTGAAAATAGTTTATTTTTTTACAGCCTTACAGTTATAGAGAATATTATACAATTTTTACCAAAGAGAGATATGTACTTCGGCTAGGTAATGCACTACATAACTCGAAAATTTTGAATAACGCCTTTTTGCACAGGACAATCTTTGGACAACTTTTTTTGGAAGTTTACCTATATATATATATATATATATATATATATATATATATAATGTCGCAATATTCTCCCCAAATAATATAATATATTGGAACAATTTACTTTAAACAATAAAATTAGTAATCCATATCAAATTAAACTCAGAAACGCCACTGATGGTGGTTACTTTATGCACGAGTGCTTGTGAGATGCAGAGGCACTCCAATCACATGCTGAAGGCAGGTTCATGTCGTTAGAATAAAGCACTGCAGTTGAATTTAGTAATAAGTGTTTGAATTGTAAATAAATTTATCAATATATCTAGCAGTAAGAAAATAGTGCATACCTGTACATTGGAAGACTTTATTTGTAAATAACACCAAAACAAAGTATCGATAAAGTGCAACGATGCTTAAATAAACTTTTCCACGAAAGCCAAACGGTGGCAAACCAACAGGAACTCTTGACACACATGAGAGGGTGGTTTGAACCTAAAAACAATAAAAATTTATCAATAAATAAAAAGTGTAATCATAAATTTAACAATAAACAATTAAAAAGGTGATAATTTGTAAGCTTAAACAAGCACAAACTTATAATAAAAGGACTACATAAGCAGGGTAGAAAATAACAAAAAGTTTAAACGGGAGGTTACGCTTAGAAACAAACTTCACAGGTATTTCATAAAAATACCTATCGTAATAGGATAAAATGTGTCAAAACAGAAACAATATGGTTTATACTTACTCTACGACGTAAGTTCCCTTAAATTAAACTTCAAATGGGGCCCACAGTGAGAAAATCACATAGCTGTCAGATGAACTTTTCTTAAAAATGTGTAAAATAGTTTGTAAAAAGGTTTTTTCTTAGAGTATTTCACTTTGTTGTTATAGAGTTTGGCCAGGTCCATAGATTTAGTGTAGTTTTGTCCAACACATCATGTAGTATTTTGTAGGGGGTGACAAGTTTCTCCTCAAACGACATGCTAAAATGCATAGTTCAGTATTAGTAAAAATAATAGAGTAAGGTTTTGAAATTGTGTTAATAAATGTTAAATGTACTTTAAATTATAAGCAGGAATATGGTTTGGTAGCTAAAATTAGGTATTAAGGCTAGAAATTGTTAAAATATGTCCGAGTTCACATAACCATGAAAAATTGCAATTGAGGCACAAATCAATATGTATTGCATATCAAAATACTCAGAAAAGCATGAGAAATAAAACTCAAGTAGTAAAATAAACATTTAATAAAACATAAAGCTAGAAAAAGTAAATTCATAAATTAAAGTTTTCTTCCAAAAAAATCAAGGCGTAAAATCCTGTCAGATACTTCATTTTGGCCCAATAGAAAGCCAGAATTTACAATTCAGTCATTATTCAACTACGAAACTAACCGCACGCAAATTTTTAGCGGAAGACATAACCTAAAAATATTTAAAAGAAGAAAATTGAAATTTTGAAGTAAAGTAAATGTATTTAGTATTCAAATCAAAGTAAGAGTATTGTAATGACTCAAAAATAGTTTCCTTGGATATATGAAAACGAGAATTGAGAAAATAAATCTTAAATTTAGTAAAATTGAAAATTGTAAACAAGGGCAGTTTCCCTACATGTAAAAGTCGTCTTCGAAAATATAAATTGGTACTCACCTCGGCACAAATTTAAGTGCAACGAAATAGTGCATCGTTTTAACAAAAATCCAGTATCCAGAGAAGTTTTATTTGCAACAAAACAAGAACGAAACAGAAGGATCGTCCATATCACATCAGCTGTACTGTCGCTTGTCAACACTGCAGCCAAGTTAGCAACGACAACTAGAAGCGGATTTCTCACCACGTCTTGGTGTTTGCGGTCGCGCGGTAGCTACCGATCGGATGTTAAGGTAAAAAGTCTCACTAGTACGTAAGAATAAAACCACATCAGAGTTTTCCTTTTTCTTTTTGTAAACAAATTTCATGTCAGATTTTTAAATAATTATATGTTTTTAACGGCGCCCAACATTCATTTTTGTATAATTTATCACTGTAAAAATTCTTGCAAAACAACCATATTCCAGTAAATTTAATAAAATCAAATCTATTCTCAATTACAGTGTTTTATTGATCGTAAAATTCCTGATTTGTTTCTTTGAACCTACTTTAACCCTGAGAGGAGTGAGTCTGCAAGAACAGACACTCATGCTAAACAAATAAAATAAAAATTTATTATCATTTTCCACACACAAAATAGTGGGAAACATAATAATATGTATATATATATATATATATATATATATATATATATATATATATATGCTATCGATTTCTCCAGTTGTCAGTTTTTAGTATTTAAAGCCCTACAGATTCATTTTTTAAGGCACTTTCAGACGCATGAGCTCTCTACTAACACACTTTAAATTAAATTTGGTTTTCCATTGCTACGTTAGCGTTAGCGACCGTAAACGTTAACATTAATTGGAGGAAAAACAATAGAAAAATGGGATAGGATCGTGCGAAATGAAGATTTGGAGACATATCCAAAGACAGCAATAAACTAGGAAAGAACCAAGAAGAAATCGAAAGAATTAGAAACGGAGATAATAGAAGGCTCCGGAGAAGAAGAACTCCAGAAGCAGAAACATAAAGAAGGGGAGCATAAACACTCCATATCTCGACAAAATGCGGCTACACATCTCACAAACACCTATACTTCCCATCATATATTCCTGTATCATGCGCTATGTTGTTTTCGCTGCTGACAACAAGCATGGCCCAAATCCAACCCAACATAGACGTAGTTTCTCCGACGACGCGACAGTGGGAAATTTTCAAGTTCTAGGTGGACAAAATTCTGCAAGTTTGCAAATGAACAGAAAATATTCATTAGAAAAGCGGAAAAATATTGAAAAAAATTTAGTAGTTTTTGAGGGGCTTTAAAAAATAAATTCAGTTTTAAAATTCTGAAACTTTGTAGATACGATAATATTGTTCTCGTGATTACACCAAAAATAGTAAAAAAAATCTAAGTACCAAGGGTGTGGTTTTTGAGGGTGTTGAAAATTAAATATTAGAAAAGTACAAAACTTTTTGAATAAGATGCGGACAATTTTATGTTTCTAGGACGAAAGTATTTCAATTAATGGAAGGGATAAGTACGGTAAAATATTCAGAACTATTTAGTTTAGAGTATTTATTATTAATATATTTTAATAACGTAATAAGTACGGTAAAATTCTCAGAACCAATCGAGAATTGTAATTTTCTGGATATCTACAAATTGTTATAGCTGTACAGTTTTGTTCATGTTGGTTCATGTCTTTCGTGTTAAGGACTATAATTACGTATTATCACTTTATCATTTTATGAAAAAAAAAAAGCTGCTGCCATGTGCTACTTTAATCATAATTTTACTTTTTAGTTACTTATACTATACCACAGAGTTAAATTACTGCATATCTTAATATTATTTCAAAAACAACCTAAAATTATAAAGTAACCTCTTTTGCAACGAAAACAGAAAAAGATAATTGAAATAATTTCGTTCTCCTAGAAATATAAAATTGTTCACTGCACCTCAAAAACCACCCCTTTGGTCCTTAGAATGTTTTTACTATTTTTGGTGTATTCACAATATTATCCACAAAGTTTCAGAATTTTAAAACTAAATTTATTTTTTCAACCCCCCACAAAAACAAAAACACTTGACCCTTACATTTTTTAAAATTATTTTTGATATATTCACGGGCACAATATTATCGTATCTACAAAATTTCAGAATTTTAAAATTAAATTTATTTTTTCAACCCCTTCAAAAACTACCCCCTTTGTGTCTAAAATTTTTTCAAAATTTTTCCGCTTTTCTAATGAACATTTTCTGTTATTTGCAAATTTGTAGAATTTTGTCCACCTAGAACTTGAAAATTTCCCAGTGTGCGAAGGTGAGTTTCCCGAAAATGGCAGCAATGCCTACAGTACGATGGTATCTCACTTTCAGTACAAGTAACTCAACACTAACTGCTAGGATCTGGTTCCATTGCGATAGTATGTTTATTTGCTGACGAAAATGATATGCAAACTTAATTCTGACGTATTGCAAAATTAGATATAAATAATTATTATCTTTTTTAAATATAATCACAGTTTTAACGAAGTTAAAAGCTAATTTGTTACTGCATACATGTACTGTAGATGTTTACAAAAGAGCACAATTTGAGTTTCGAGAAACTTTTAACGTAAAATCGCAACACGTGAAATTGCCTCTGGGGTGCGTGCGGAACAAGTTGATGATAATGCAATAATTCATGCTCTGGTTTTCCGGGTTGAGATAGGTAGAGGCGGTAAAGCAAAGGTGAAACAGGACATGAGCAAGTGAAAAGGCTATTAGTTCGAATTATGTTTGTAGTAACAACAGTATATTAGTTTTCGGTATTTTATGTTACAATCCCATCCATCAACATTTTGTGGTAAATACGTCGCATTGATTTTAGAGCTAAGAGTTTATAATTGCCATTGTCGCCGTTGTGTTTTAGTTAAAAGTAGATATTGCATTTTTCTTTCAATATTTACACCAAATCAGTTAATGTACTACTTTTAATTACTTATTTTAACTTAAAATTTTTGAGTTATCGTTGAATTTTTGTTCATAATTTTAAATAAGTTGTAATAAATGTTTCTATAAACAAAAAATATATAAATCACACCGAAAATTCCAACCCCCTCCTTAAAGAAGTTACATTATGTATATGAAATTTAAAATTAGGCAGTATCGTTTCTATGTTTACCAGTGCCAAGCAATATGAAAAATGTTTTATTCGGATTCTCATTTAATTCACTCCAGTGTAATAGATCTGCTTTGTATTTTGTTGTTTCTCTTCATATATTTAAAATAACGTATATTTACATAAGTTTCTTTGACTCATGGTATGTTCTCTCTTTATTTCATATAGCACCAAATTCGACTTTGTTTTTTTTTATGAACGTCTTGGGTTGTATTAACAGTATATAATTAATAACTCGATCGGTATTACTTTTCATTAATTCTAATATTTGTTATAATCGAATAAAACTAAGCATCAAAACGTATGTCACTTTCGCATTTTTTTTTTTTGTGGAAAGCACATTAGTATTTTATTTTATTTTAAGCCTGTATAGCTATTAAGTATAGAACCCTAAATTATATATAGATTTTTTCATCCAAGCATCTGTACTCTCTGGTATAGAGCGTACATAAGGCCATAAAGTATTGACTCCTGGGAAAATATGGTCCCAACAGAGTGGCAATGAACATATTAAGATCCAACTTTCTAAGAAGAGACAACGTTTATTGTTATAATCAAATTGTAGGTATTATGAATTTTGACACAAGAATTTTTGTCAGGAAAAAGCAGTAAAAAGGTATGTTTACTTCTGTTAAGTGTTCTTTTCCAGATGTGTTATTTTTATCGAAACAAAAGAAAACACACTTGTAACTGTGCTAACATGTAAATAGAACACTAGGATCTGGTTGACAATTAGTACAGTACCTAGAGGTAAAAAATATGCAAAACTTCGGAATAATGTCATATTGAACGGATTTCGTTCATTTTTGGCAGTATAATAATAAATGATTCACAGAAAAGTTTCTATATTGTGCGGGGGCTTGCTAATTTATGTGTTAAGTGCCACCCCCTCTCAGGGGGTGGCACTTAACACAATATATATTTATTGGAGCTGAAGTAGAATCAAATTTTAAGGAGAAAAGGTTCTATGCATTTCTTCACATAAATTGATAGTTTTTAAGTTATAAGGACTTCAAAATTGCGATTTTAGCTTAAAAAAAAGGTATTTCCAAACAGCTTTCGTCAAGTATCTCAAAAAGTATTACTTTATCGAAAAAATGTTACAGACCAATTACAGAAAGTACAAACTGGGAATAAATCATATTTTTTGTTTATTGGTGTAGGATTAATAATTTCGGAGATACTTAAGTTTACATTTGGCATCCAACTGTTCATAAAATAATTATTTAGAGTGAGAGTTAAATATCTCAGAAACTGTGACACCTACGTCAAGGATGCTAATAGGTAGAATAATAGGTTATTAATTGAGCTTTCAACTGTTTTTTTATTTGTTTCTGTAACATAAAAAACAAAGAAGTTATGACCGATGCAATGTGCGTCTACACATTTTTTTATTAAGAACGTCGTCATTTTGTTACTGTAATTAGCCAGTAATTAAAAGAAAGGAATTTCAAACACTGTTTCTCGTTAATATATAGCATAACGTAGATGCTCAAATTTTTTGGTTTGTATACAGCACTTGCTTTAGAACAAAATACAGTTTAAACTATAAAGGGATTTTCGATAAAACGTAATTTTTTTTCCTCTTCCAAATATCTCAATAAATATTAGTTTTATTGAAAAATGGGGAGAGACCAAAAATAAAGCTCATAAACTGATAATGAATTTCGCTTGTTTATTTATTTATATAGATTTAATAGTTTCGGAGATATGAAAGTTAACAAATGGCGTCCGAACGTTTATAAGACGAAAAATGCAGTTTAAATGTTAAATATCTCAGAAATTGTGACACCTACGTCTCGCATGCTAAGAACTGAAATTAAAGACAATTAATTGCGCTTTCAAATTATTTTTTATTCGTTTCTGTAGCATAAGAAATAAAGAAGTTATGATGGAAAAATATGCGTATTTATATTTTTTTATATAAAAAGGTCGCCATTTTGTTACTCTAATTAGCCAGTAATTTAAAAACATCACGTCAAATGCAGTTTTTCGTTAAGATGTAGCATTACCTAGATGCTTAATTGTTTTTGCTTATTTAAAGCACTTGCTTTAGAAAAAAATGCATTTTGAACTTTAAAGGTAATTTCGAAACACTTGGATACCAAATATAAACTTAAATATCTCCGAAATTATTAGTCCTGCACGAGGTCCTGCATCAATAAACAAAAAATATAATTAATTCCCAGTTTGTACTTTCTGTAATTGGTCTTTAACATTTTTTCGATAAAGTAATACTTTTCGAGATACTTGACGAAAGCCGTTTGGAAATACCTTTTTTTTAAGCTAAAATCGCAATTTTGAAGTCGTTATAACTTAAAAACTATCAACTTATGTGAAAAATTGCATAGAACCTTTTCTTCTTAAAATTTGATTGTATTTCCAATAAATATATATATTTTTTAAGTTCCACCCCCTGAGAGGGGGTGGCATCCACCCCTATAAATTAGCAAGCCCCCGCACAATATAGAAACTTTTCTGTCAAGCATTTACTATTATGCTGCCAAAAATGAACGAAATCTGTTCAATATGACATTATTCCAAAGTTAAAACCTCTAGTTACTGTACTAAATAACACTATTGTTTTTTCTATGAAGTTAATATTCGAACTGTAGCTTCTACAATGATTTTCTCCTAACTTCGCGAATGCTTTGACTTCAGTTATTTATTAGGGCTCCTGTTGCAAGTGAATACCAATTTACCTTAAAATAATGTACATACAGAATGTAATTATTACAGAAAATGGATTCAATTTTGATATGATACACACAGTACTCGGTTAGGTTAGGTCAAGCTTCATTCGTGAAATAACTTATCTTGCAAGTGAATACTAATTACACTTAGAATAGTAAATACAGAAAGTAATTAATACAGTATTTGGTTAAAAGCATCTTTAGCAAAGATTACGTGCTGCAGTGAACGTTCACTTTTGTCCGCGGAGAATATTAATGTAACAGGTCAAGTGATTTGTCTATAATGATGGGGGTTAACTTTTAATCACGTTTAATCGCATTTACCGAATTTCAGGTATATTTAATGGAAGTAGTTATTTATTTAACTAAGCAGCAAAATAGTAGATTGACTACCGCGGCTGATAATTCCTAAGAATACAGCCAAGGCAGTCAATCTATTTTGCTGCTGAGTTGAACATATATTTTTTTCACCGAATGTTTAAATATATTTTAAAATATTTAAATTATTACAATTCCCATAATGTCTTTAATTTTGTTGTTCTGATAAATTCAATAAAAATTCATAAAAATCGTAGTTGTTGCGTGTTGACATATGTCATATAATATCATCAGTGATATAATAAATAGTACAGTACCTAGAGGTAAAAAATATGCAAACTTCGGAATAATCTCATATTGAAAGATAATTTTTTTATGAAGAGGCTTGAAGAGGAAAGACTTTATTTGAGCGCTTAAAATGCATATCGTCAAAATTGCAACCTATCATCATTTGCACGTATTCGTAACCCTTCTCATAAGCGTTATGACAATTTATAATGGAATCTCCTGTCACACCGGTGGATATCGACATAAGCACTTTTATGTCAGGAAATGGGTAATGACCTTCAAACCATCGTACTAGCTTTTGGACATCTTCATTCCCTTTTATTTGCAAGTCTCTTGCATCGATGTGCTGCTCTGATGTTTTAAATGATACATTGCAAGAATTTTCGATACCTTCGCAAATATCATAAGTCGTTGCTACCCACTGAAACATTTAGCGCAAGTAATTTCACTACTTATATCTCTTATAATAATTTTTTTTAATTACTGGCCAATTAGAGTAACAAAATGACGACGTTTTTATATAAAAAAATATAAATACGTATATTTTTCCGTCATAACATCTTTATTTCTTGTGCTACAGAAACGAGTAAAAAATAATTTGAAAGCGCAATTAATTGTCTTTAATTTGATTTTGTAGCATGCTTGACGTAGGTGTCACAATTTCTGAGATATTTAACATTTAAACTACATTTTTCGTCTTATAAACGTTCGGACGCCTTTTGTAAACTTTCATATCTCCGAAATTATTAAATCTATGTAAATAAGTAAAAAAAGCGAAATTCATTTTCAGTTTATCAGCTCTATTTTTGGTCTCCATTCATTTTTCACTAAAACTAATATTTATTGAGATATTTGGAAAAGGAAACAAAAATTACGTTTTATCGAAAATACCTTTATAGTTTAATCTTTATTTTTTTCTAAAGCAAGTGCTCTATACAAACGAAAAAATTTGAGCATCTGCGTCATGCTATATATTATTGAGAAATAGTGTTTGAAATTTCTTTTTTTTTTTTAATTACTGGCTAATTACAGTAACAAAATGGCGACGTTGTTATTAAAAAAATGTGAAGACACACATTGCTTCGGTCATAACTTCTTTGTTTTTTACGCTATAGAAACAAATAAAAAAATAGTTGAAAGCTTGATTAATAACCTATTATTCTACCTATTAGCATTTTTGCCGTAGGTGTCATAGTTTCTGAGATATTTATCTCTCACTGTAAATAATTATCTTATGAACACTTGGATCCCAAATATAAACTTAATATATCCGAAATTATTAATCCTACACAATAAACAAAAAATATAATTAATTCCCAGTTTGTACTTTCTATAATTGGTCTGTAACATTTTTTGATAAAGTAATACTTTTCTAAATACTCGACGAAAACCATTTGGAAATACTTTTTTTTAAGCTAAAATTGCAATTTTGAAGTTGGTATAACTAAAAAAACTATCAATTTATGTGAAAAATTGCATAGAACCTTTTCTTCTTAAAATTTGATTCTTTTTTATCTCCAATATGTATTTTTTAAATGACACTCCCTGAGAAGGGTGGCATCCATCCCTTATAAATTAGCAAGCCCTCGCACAATATAGAAACTTTTCTGTGAAGTATTTACTATTATACTGCCAAAAATGAACGAAATCCATTCAATATGACATTATTCCGAAGCTAAAACCTCTAGTTACTATAATTTTGTCGGCAAAATTTAGTGATTATTATACTGCAGGGAAATTATACAAAAAAATGAGGAAACCTGGACATAATTAGTAAAAGTTTGAATTTTTGCATAGACGTTCTTCCAAACCCAAATCCACAAAAATCACAAAAATCACAACATGGCTACCCAAGATATTGAAGGTTTTTGCAAATATCTCGCGTCCTATGCATCGGATGCCCATGAGGTCAATATGAAAGCTGTTTAACATTTAAACTACATTTTTCGTCTTATAAACGTTCGGACACCATTTGTAAACTCTCATATCTCCGAAACTACTAAATCTATATAAATAAGTAAAAAAGCGAAATTCATTACCAGTTTATGAGCTTTATTTTTAGTCTCTACACGTTTTTCACTAAAACTAATATTTATTGAGATATTTGGAAAAGAAAAAAAATTCGTTTGGTCTACAAGCTGTCTTCTTTATTTTTTACCAAACCCCCTTCTCTTTTTCGAAATACTCAAGGTCAAAGTTTAAAAACCTGTTTTTTCGCGAATATCGCGCCAAAAAAATTGGACAGTGATAAAGTTAACATGAAAGTTGTAGATTATCTACAAGATTATCAATTATTATCTACAAGATTGGTATTTTGCATTTTTTCTCAAAACCTCGCCCTTTTCGAGATATTCAAGGTCGAAGTTTAAAAAAACGGTTATTTGGCAATACTGCTTGTATGTAGTCGCGGTCCAATGCATAGGGAGCGAGATATTCGCGGAAAACCGTTTTTTAAACTTCGACCTTGAATATCTCGAAAAGGGCGAGGTTTTGGGAAAAAATGTAATATACCAATCTTGTAGATAATTGAATTATCTACAATTTTGACATTAACATTATTGCTGTCCGATTTTTTTGGCGCGAGATATTCGCGAAAAACATGTTTTTGAAACATTGACCATGAATATCTCGAAAAAGGGGGGGAGGGGGTTGGTAAAAATAGAAAAGACAACTTGTAGATAATTTAATTCTCTACAACTTTCACATTGACCTCATTGGCATCCGATGCATAGGACGCCAGATATTTGCAAAAAACTTCGACCTTCAATATCTTGGGTAGCCATGTTGTGATTTTTGTGATTTTTGTGGATTTGGGTTTGGGACACCTCAAAGAACGTCTGTGCAAAAATTCAGATTTTTACTAATTTTGTCCAGGTCAAATACTAATTTCTGTGGGCTATTAAGAAAGTTTGTTGTTTGGCAATTTAGCAATTGACTTTGATAAATAAAAATAACGAGCCGTCAGGAGAGTTATTTTTGTCAATGTCAAGAGCGAAATTTCCAAAAGACAAACAAACTCGAGTAGAATAATCATTAAATTTTGCCAGACGAAATTATATCACGAATGTTATTCGTCATGACTATTTCATGAATAAAGATTTAAGCAATGAAAAACAAATTTATTAGATATAGGAAGTAAATTTTGACATATCAAACAAACTATTTAGCATTATTATTATTGTCGCACAATTTTTACAACTGACGTGAACTGCCGTTTTCAAAAATTATTGTAATGAAGCCGACTTGTTGAATCGATTACTATGTTTTCAAAAAACAGGAAAATTTGCCGCTGAAAAACAGGTTGGTTGCTTCATTCTGGCTTTTTATTGGTTGAGCAACCCTGGCAAAATTTTAAATGTTAAATTTTGTCGATGTGAAAGTACTTTTTGATTGGTCGATTTTGATTGAACGAGATTTATATGAATGAAATAGTCACCGTAATAATCAAAGTTTGACAAGTTACAAAATTTCTTGAGAATTTCAAAAAATTACTTATTCAAAATTGCACCGAAATTACTGTTAATGTTAAAAATAACTAAAAATGCGTTGATAATTTTTGTTGGGAATTTTCTGTAATTGTGTTTTTTAGTAAATGTCACTTGCTAAAAAGTGTCAAATACTTAATTGCCATGATGACCAATCATTTTGTCTGTCTAAGGCTGGAAAGTACTCACTTTCCAGAGAGGCAGGCAAAGTGACATCTTGTTGATTGAAATTTGTCACCAAAATTAGTATTTGCTGTCAATCGACGAAAAAATATTTTTTTTTCGATAAAGAATAAGGAAATAATTCATTTGTATACTCGATTAGTTGATTAGTATAATATTTGTTAACTTTTCATCATTTCAAATATTAGCTAATACATTTAACGCAATTTCAGATAAATCCGGTGGAAAAATTAATATTACTTCCACATCCAGTGGAAGTATACCTAGTAACGACAAAAAAATTTAAAAAATTTTTTATTGTTCACGTAGGCTTAGAATGTCATGAAACGTCGAGTTTGAGAGTTTGAGCGAAAAAAATTTCCGTCTGTCTGTCTGTCGGTTGGTGTCTGTAACTTTTTTTTGTGCGCACGTTTACTCTAGAACCGTTTGAGATATTGACATGAAATTTGGTACACATATGTACTTTAACGAGATCTAGAACTAGATTATATTTTCATCTTATTCCATCGAAGGGTTGGGGGGTAAATTGGGGTAAATAGGTAAATCAAGCAGGTAAAAGTCCATAAAATTGGTATTTAGCATATATAAGAGAAGCTAAGGTCTCAAAAGAAAATTTGGCATTAGCCACCTCCATTACCACCCCCACCCCATTATTAAAGGGGATGAAAAAAAATTGTGATTTAGTGTGTGTACAAGAACCAGAAACTTCAAAATATTTTTTTACTTCAACCACCCCCACTACCACCCCCTATCACCTACCGATGTGGGGTATCGTTTTATGGGTTTTTGGAGTAGAGGATTTAAAATATTATATTATTAAAGTTCCATAAACAATTATTTCCACATACAAAATTTTTTCGTTGTGAGTGACTTGGATAGAAAATCTGGATGTGGAAGTGGTGATTCCTTGGGCAGCGGTTTTTTTAAGAGACATCCAATTTGCGCCTAATTTGCTTAAAACTAACCATGTTTGTTAACTTTTCTTAGTTTCTACAAGCTTTTATTTAACTTGTTTTGTATGTATGTTAGTATGTTTAATTTAAATCTTCCAAGTCAATTTTGAACCACTTAACGCCGTCCAATTGAATTGAGTTTCAAATAGTGCAATTGTACAGAGGCGGTAAAACGATTTTGACGTCATGACATTCACAGTCTACATGTATTGACGTCAGACTATTTATTTATTCCTGTTAGCGGCGCTAAAATGTATTTTCTGTGTTTATTTATTCGTAAATTTGTTCTAACTTTTAATTTAAGATGGATAAATCTGTATGGTCGGCGCAATGGATCTTTAAACTGACGTCACTAATTCAGGTAGCAATCAAAGGCTACCGTTTGTATGTTGCCGTCTCACTCCTTACAATCGAACTTCCTGGAATGCATATAAGGATGTATGTCTTCCACAGTCTACGATCTACGCAAGCTCGGCCTGCGCATTAGATTTGAGAGTAATGGTAACGCATACGTCTAGACTACATAGAAGCGCATCGGTCTCGTGATTCAATCGTCAGTGGTGCACGAATTATTTGTTCTTCGTAACGCAGCTAATTCATTAAATCTGAATTCGCAAGCTAGAAATCTGTTTTTTTTGTTCCAATTGAGTCTACTGCCAATGCCAATCTGATTCTTTAAGTCTAGTCTAGTCCAGTTTATTATTGGACAGTGGACATACACCCAGTATCCAAGTACACTAGAATTAATTTCTTCTTCCAAAAAAAACCCGGTGCCACGGCCGGGAATCGAACCCGAGATTCCTGAGTGAGAGTCAATCAATCGATCAATCAATCAAAAAGATTTATTAATATTAATAATTACAAAGATGCGCCTAGTCGGATCCCGGTCCAGAGCCGACCGTGCCGTGGTAAATGCGCGGTCGGGTGAAGCGGGTCCAATATTGCTATAACAACAGGTATTTGGTCTTGGTTAGAGCTCCTGCTTAAAAGAAATAAAAGCTTAAATTTAACAATTTTGTTATTTATAGAACTAGAGGACTTTTAAAAAACTTAAAACTATGTTGATTTGTTTTTATTTGCACAAGAACATCGCACACTGTTAAAAAAGTCTGGTTGCTGATACGGGGAAAAATCAACGAAGAAACCTGTTCGAACTAATAACGTCCTTCGTCTGGTGGTCAGACTGCCTCCGGTAAGGTAGGGTGAAAAGAAAGTTGTAGTTTAAAGAATTTCGATTTTCAAGAGGTTATTTATTGGTCGAGGGGGGGATTTTGAGGAGACAAAAAAGGACAAAAGGACAAAAAGAAGAGACGAATAGAGGCAATGGAACAGGGTTTGAAGGTAAGAGATGATTAAAAAGTGTACTTGTCTCTCAACTAGGCAGTCATTAAGCTTAACTTGCTGATACCTGTTCAGTAAAAACAAATAATTTTTTACTCTGAATTTTCGCAACTTGTTACAACACATTTCCAACAAAATAATTGTAATAAAATATTTATGGCAAATAGAATGTATACGAATTATGCGCAATTGAAATATAAAATGCTGCATAACGTTTTGCTTTGAAATTTTACAATTATTTTAAAAAATGCAACAAGACCTTGTTGCACAGCATTTTGTACGAACGTTTCCAAAGCGATTTGTCCCTGTCTGACCGCAGGAATAAGCTAATCATTAAAAGTAAACCGTAAATAGTAATACATTTTACTTCCACATCCAGTGGTAGTAACGACATATAAATTTTAAAAAATTTTTATTATTCAAATAGGCTTAAAATGTCATGAAACGTCGAGATTTTCAGTTTGAGAGAAAAAAAAAATTCTGTCTGTCGGTCTGTAACCTTTTTGTGCGCACGTTTACTCTGGAACCGTTTAAGATATTGACTTGAAATTTGGTACACATATGTACTTTAACGAGATCTGGAACTAGGTAGATTATATTTTCATCTTGTTCCGTCGAAGGGTTGGGGGGTAAATGGGGGTAAATAGGTAAATCAAGCCGGTAAGAGTCCATAAAATTGGTATTTAGTATATATAAAAGAACTTAAAGTCTCAAAAAATTTTTTGGCATTAGCCACCCCCATTACTACCCCCACTTCATTATTAAAGGGTGTGAAAAAAATGAAATTGTAATTTAGCGTGTATCCAAGAACCTAAGCCTCCTTGTTTAAATAGGCTTAGAATATCATGAAACGTCAATATTTTAAGTCTGAGCAAAATAAATTTGTCTGTCGCATCGGTCTGTATGTTAGTCTTGTATCTTTTTAGTGCTCACGATTACTCTGGAACCGTTTAAGATATTCACTTAGAATATGGCACAAGTATGTATTTTAACGAGATCTGGAACTAGATTATATTTTGATTTTATTCCGTTGCAGAGTTGAAGGGTAAATTGCGGTAAATGGGGATAAATAGATAAATCAAGCAAGTAGGAGTCCATGAAATTGGTATTTAGTAAATATAAGAGGAGCTAAGGTCTCAAAAAAAATTGGCATTAGCCACCTCTATTACCACCCCCACCCCATTATTAAAGGTGGTGAAAAAATAGTGTGATTTAGTATGTGTACAAGAGCTAAAGTTATCAAGAATTTTTTTCAATTCATTCACCCCCACCCTTCCTCTACTCCGATGTGGCATATAATTTTATGGGTTTTTGGGGTACATGATTGCAAATATTATACTATTAAAGTTCCATAAACAATTATTTCCACATAGTGGAGTGCAAATATAGTATTTTGTTGTAAGAGACTTGTGTGGAAGTAGTGATTCCTTGGGCAGCGGTTTTTTATATCATAGAATCCTTGCGGTTTGGATGTTTGAATGAAAAATTAAATAATCATTTACTCCTATATGCATTGTCATATTTAAATTGTGTGTTCTGTCTCTAAACTGTATATGGTTACATACTTGTAAAGTAACGAAATATATACTTAACCATGGATGATCCATTCTCTGGACACTGGAACTGGACACTTTTGTAAGCTCCATATAAAACCTTTTGTAGAAATTATATCTACTCATGTAACAAATTGCATATTATGTTTAAAATATAGAACATAATAATGCAGTATTTTCATGTGAGCTACATAAGCTTAGCTCAAGAATTTCTGATGTTTACTACTCTATCAACAAAATGCTGCAATAAAACGCACAAGCTGGTATGCCATTTTAAAAGATGTATTGTCGCACATTCAGTGCATTTTAATTTGTTTTTCAGCAATTTAAAATGATTTAGAACTAACTGCCATATGGTGCACATTGTACTTTACGAGATGCCTATTTTCTCTATCCGAAATCAGTTGAGTCTAACGCAGGAGGTTGAACTATGTGACCGGTATTCTTCATAAAAAGTAGTAACATTGCTTTTTACATTAATTTAAAAACAAATCACGCAAACCACAAAGTTATTGTATACAAACATAAAGTGCATTAGGCTAAATAAAATGTATGCTTTATGTAAAATGCGTTACAAAAGAATATTACAGTAAAAAATTAATAAACCCTAGTTTTGGTGCTGTCTGTACAAGTTGCTTAGCGCAACTAATCCTGATTTTTGTTAAAAATGTGGTCTTGAGAAACAGTTTATGTTGTAACAAGCCGTATTTGGTGTTAATTGAGATGTGTACATTATTTTGGTTGAAAGACTGTGGACCAAGTCTAATTTATATGCAATTATTTTACTTGCAACCTTAGAAGTTGGTTAAATCATGAAGGTGGCCTTTCATCGTGGCTATGATATGGAGATAGCCTGCAGATAATGAACTGCTCATTTTGTGTACTACGGCCTCATAGGAAGCAAAGTTTTAAAAAGGAAAGTGAGAAATAAACTTCGTTAATACTTTCAGGCACAGATAATCATGCACAAAAATTACCTTTGCTGCACGGGATATTTTGTTCTAATTCATCTGTTTTTTTTTGTTATTGGGGATTACTAAGCAATAAAATATACCTTAGTTGCATTTGTGGAGATTTATTTTTTGTTTTAAGTATATACTTTGAGGTGGTAGTGTATACAGTCCACTATACATATACAATATGCGGTACGTAATTTGTACCACCAGGCAGTTTTCATGGTTCAAATGGTGTACCATCATGCCTGAAAGGGTTAATATAGCTGCTAATCGATGAGTAACTCACGGAGGACTGCTCGTTCTTGAAGCGATTTTTCCTCAGATTCTGATTTTGTTCTCAACTTTTCATCTTCTGAATGAACTAATCCTTGTAGTTCTTACCAGTCTAGTCTCAGATGGTTCATCTGGAACTGAATACAGACAGTATAAATGACAGATTTGCAAAAAAAAGTATTTAAACATATTGATTATGGATAATTTTGCATTATATGGTTTTGTATTTTTTTTTTCAGAACCGCAGAAAAGTATTCAATCCTGCCGGATATTTAAGAAGACCAAAGATATCTTAAAGGCTATCCATTTTCGACCATCTTCGATTTAATACTTATTTAAGTAGGGTTTTAAAGTGACGAATACTCTTCCTCTGAAAAAAAAATAGCCTTGAAGTGACCTTCGGAACCTTAACCCATGAAAATTTTCGTTCACTGTCGTATACAGTCCTATGACCTTTGTCTTTATCATTTTTAGTCAAGATAATCAACTATCCACTTTAGAACTTTAATGTTGCAATGATTTGTATGCAAAATTAATAGTCTCTCAAATTTCAGAATAAGAAATCTTTGTCCTTCTAAACTACCGTGTCTATATCTTTGGAAAGCCCTGTATATGAAATTTATTTCTACGTATTAGAGAAAACCAATCGGTGAAATGGTTAACATTTGTTATTCTATTTAAACCTGAAGCATCCATATACATATAAGAAACTGAGACTATTTAATAGAAAATCATCTGAAGTGAAAATAAAAAGCATAAATAGATAGATGATAGGCATCCAGAACGTGGAAATAACTAGAGCGAGAAAATATGTTCCCTAACGACATTCATTGTCATCAGTATCGTACGAGATGTTTTTGATCTTTTTATTGCTGATTCTAGCAGGTTATGGATTCACGGGGAATAATGTGAGAAAACGTCAGTTCAAGTTTGGTACTGTATATTCTTCCTCATGATACAATAAATGTAAGTTTTATTATACTCATGAACTATTTTGGATTCTAAATCGACTTTTCTATAGCTTTTATATTTATCTGTAAAACCCATGTTCAGTATGTATGTAATATATTATTATGCTTCGTAATATGTCTTTGGAAATCCTTTGAAATTTAGTAATAAGTAACTGTCTCGTGAAAAATATATTTTTTTACAGAATCCTTGCTGAATGATGTTTTGTCTTGATATTTAAATCGACTAGTTTAAGTTCTACTTTAAACTACCTCTTCGTGTGCCATCGAATAGGTTTCATTGAAAAGAAAATCGTGAAATAATGAGCAACTGAAATTAAACTTTCAGATACTTACTCGAGATGTCCTAATACATACCGAAAAATTTGTTAAAGAAATATTATTCTTTGTATTTAGCAAAATCAATAGTTCTCATTTATCATTATTAAGGATGAGATTTTTGAGTTTTGAAACAAATTACAACATATATTTTTATAAAGGGAATACATTTATTATCATTGGATATTCTGAAAGTATATGAAACGCAACATATGTAATTTTTGTGATCTTTAATTAAATTCAAGTAAAAGGTAGTATATCACATAACAGGTAGCAACTCAACTTATTAGACTTTTTGATTTTGCTATGAAAGATTATGGACCATCAAATTTCTAATCCTGCATCAACGTGACACTTATCTTTAAGCAAATTATTTGAAATTTTTAAATTTAAATATTTAAATACCTTCTTCGAGGTCGTATTATATCTTCTGCATCTCTCTCTATACATATAAATTTAAACACCGATTCTTTGTCACACTTTCCTGGGAAAACGGTTCATAAAATATGGATGTTTCTGGTATCATCCGCTTCCTTTTACTGTGTAGAACAATCCATTCGAGAATTTATTTCTGGAGAGTAGAAAATAATATTTGTACTTTACTGTTTTTAATAATTAAATAAATAGTGGCTTTATTATTTCGGAGTTCATCAAAGCTACTCTTCCACTCAACCAGTATTGAGTTTTCGATAATGACAATAATTTGCGCGATTTTAATATTACATTGTAGGCATAAAGCGGAGGAAAATCCAACATAGAAGTTAGCAAAATTAAGAGAAGAATCCTTCCAAGAGAGTAAATTAATCTTAGTCAGGAATCTTCTGGTTAAAACTTTATAGTCGAATCGGTATGAAAAAAATGTATTCAAGTGAATCATTCCCTGACGGATGTAGGAGGTGGATAAACATGGGTGGTAGTGCGATTTTGTGTGCTTTTTGGTAATATGTCTTTAAATTTTAATTTTTAAAATAGATATGTTCTGTAGCTAGTAAAATTGTAATTAAATTAGTTTTTGCTTTTGACCGAATTAAAATTTTTCGTTGTAGATGTGTATTTTTAGCCGAATTAGAGTTGAATATCTCCGAAATTATTGATTATTTGAAAACTGTTGCTTATAGTTTTCTAAAACTTTTGATATTACCTTCAATTTGTTTTCTTTTCTTGTAAACGTTGGACATATTATGGCTAATAAATGGCGTGAAGTATACAATTAAGTTCTTTAAATAATACACAGTAAACAGGAAAATCTAATTAAATATTACTTCCTAACAGTACAGTCCAATTGATTTACTTTAATTTTTTTCGACGACAACATTCCACCTGAAATTTTATTATTGATTATTATGTATTACAACCTACTGATTACGAGAAAAATATTTGCGCCCAAAAATTTCGTGTGCGTCAAAAGTTATATGCACTTTTTGACGCGCTTTCACGGATTCTCAACTTATCTGCTTAATATACAGTATCGGCAAGCGTTTGATTAGGTATGACAATAAGAGCAAGCGAGAGCGAAGCAACTAGGCTATTCTTTTTTATCGTGTAACACATCCTACTCGTGCCACCTGCTTTCCTCACCACATGTGCGTGGGCAGCTCCGTTTGCATGCCTAATCCAAGACTTTCCGATACTGTATCTTGTAATAGTAATCGGAGAGGAATTTTAAAAATACTGACTTATTTGGAATAAAATTCTTAAAAAATATAACCTGTCCGATATGTAAATGTCAATCCGCCATCTTGTAAAAAAATAGAAAACACTAAAAATGGCCGAAAAAATCAAAATAGAATATCTTTTCGATTAGGAGTAATTTCACCAAAGTTGGCAAAAATAAAGCTAATTCATGGTCAAATATAATGCACCAGTCCCGGACGCATAAACGTAATCTGCAGACGCATAAGGCATAGCCAAAATGATTTGGTAATATTCGGACATAATCGTCATCGGCTTATATGTCTCACTGCTTATTGGTAAAGTGGGGACGTAGAATGTGCACAGAAAAGCCTCAAGCGTCTGCAATTAACTAAAAGTATTTGAAGTTTTTGTGTAGTGTTTTTCAGTGTTTTTTCATTTCTAAAACGATTTGAAAACTGTTATATATCTACTTAATAATGGAAAATGTAGTTCCAGAGGGCTACGAATATAACTTTATAAATATAATAACTTAAAAAGCGAAAAACAGCACCTCACAAATTACAACACTGTGTAAAGGAAAATATTGGTTTAGGTGATAATAAGTTTAGAAAATAGAGATTATTGGGGCTTCTAAAAACTAATTTAGATCAATATCTTTTGTCTAAATTTAATAATGTGTTATTTAAAAAACATAATGTTTATAGCGAAATCATGTTTTGGACGTAGGTACCTAGTTACGCAGACAGGAACCAATCGACAAAAAGTAAATTCATATGGTTCTTTTGTGAATAACAAAATACAAACTTTTTTTTATATCATTTAGATACAATCTTTATATCGTTTAGATACAAATAACAAATGTCGAATGTTTGAAATATTAACGATATCTCATTTTTTTAAATGGTTTCGTTATTAGTGGTCAGTTTTAGGGATTGCATTACCGGTTAACCGGTTAACCGGTTATTAGGACAAAAAACACATGACGATAATTACCGGTTATTTTAATTTTTTACCGGTTATTTCGGTAAATTCTGAACTTACGATATGTCACGTATTCAACGTTTCTATTTATGTCACTGACTAGTATTCACTAAATACAGAGTGACTGTCCCAACGCCGAGCACTTTTAATAATAAATAAATAATATTATAAAAAGTAAACTCCAAATACCAAGCCCTAAGAAATACAAGAGAGACATTGACAATATCTTACGACAGAAAATTGAATATGTCACTGCAGCAAATATCCGTATATAGAAGTATGTTATTACCAATTCTTATTAACTTATCGACCCACCAATATCGATTGAGGAAGGGCATCTTCAGCTGGTGGTATTCTATGCACAAATATCAGACGATTAACAGATATAGCTTTGAAAAACTTTTAACAGGCTATTTTTAAAAAATATTATATTTTTAGATTAGGTATTCAGTAAATGCCCCATTTAAGTTTATGTTTATAATTTTTGTTATTTAAGTGGATATTTTTGTTATTTACAGAATAATTATTTATTTAAATTTATTTCATTTATATTTTTTCCTTTTGGTAAATTAACTCCTATATAAAAAACTCTGTTTGAGAGTCACATTTTTGTCACTTTGACAGCGATAAAAAAGGTGCATCGCTTTTTATCACCGATAAAAATGTCTGTTTTTCAAAAGCAGAGTACACCAGTAGTCGCACGTCACTTTGAAATCTGTACTGTCAGCTATAATTTTTAAGTATTGTGGAAACTATACTGTACGATATGAGTCGTTTTGGGAAAATTATAATTATTTTTAATAAATTATTGTTGTTGTTCATTCACATTCATATTCTGTCGTTAATTTATCTTGCCAAAAAACACTCGAGCTTTTCTTTTATGGATAAATTTCTTTTTAACTCAAAATTTTGCCAATCAGTAATTTTGCTCGAAAAACTGACATTTGACAAAATTGCTCGACCTCCGGTCTCGCGATTTTTTCATGTCAGTTTTTCTTATAAAATCATTGATTGGCAAAATTATTTCGTTACAAAGAGAAATTTATCCGGTACAAAAAGCTCTTGTGATTTTACTGTTGACAAAAAATCTTTTGTTTGTTCATTATATCAAATATACGTATATAAAAATGTTTTTTGTTAAATTTAGATAATTTTGTACATGGAAAAAGACAATTGCCATTTTCGCCACCCTAATCATCCATTCTAAAAATTACCGGTAAATACCGGTTAACCGGTTATTTACATTTTTATTTACCGATTTACCGGTTATTAAAAATTCCGGTAAATTGCAATCCCTAGTCAGTTTTATAGCTTTTTTTTTTCAATTATGTCAATATAACAAACAAACACATGAAATTTTATGAGAATCGTATTTTTTAATTCATATTTAAGTAAAAAATCTAGCAAAATACAATTAGCACACAACCCATTCTCCTGCAAATGTAGTAAACTGCAGACGTCTGCACTTTACTCTCGTTTTCATTGGTCCTATTATTCTTAAAAACCCGAAGCGGTCAATTATGCCTTATGCGTCTGCAAATTATGTATATGCATCCCGGATGGGTGCATTATATTTGACCATAAATCAATTTTATTTTTGTCAACTTTGGTGAAATTACTCCTGCTTATAGAAAAGATATTCAATTTTGATTCTTTCGGCCATTTTTGGTGTTTCCTATTTTTTTCCAAGATGGCGAGTTGACATATACATAGCGGACAGGTGTATATTTTTAAGAATTTTATTCCAAATAAATCAGTATTTTTAAAATTTCTATCCGATTACTAGTACAAGATATATTAAGCAGATAAGTTGAAAATCCATGAAAGCGCGTTAAAAAGTGCATGTAACTTTTGACGCACAAGGAATTCTTGAGCACAAATATTTTTTTCGTAATCAGGAGGTCATAATACACAAGAATCAACAATAAAACTTCAGGTGGAATGTTGTCGCCGAAAAAAATCAATTCGACTGCACTATAAGTATATTTAATGAATGTTTTATTTATAATATAGAATTGTCAACTTGACAGTTGACGGCAAATATTGATAAAAACTGTCAAAATACTAAAAAAAAATGTTAAAAAATTCTGGGTATGTTCATTATATATTATTTCTGTTATTATTGAAAATAAAAAAAAAGTTTCGTACAAAAGTAGTAGGGTTGTGTATGTATATATATTTTTTAAATGTAATTAAAAAATAATTGCTTACATAGGTCACGTGATATAACAATGGAGGTTGTTTTTTAAATGGAAAACCCTGTATGTTTTTACATATTCTTTTAGATCTTTTTCCCTGATTTCAAATATAAATAAAAAAATTGAATAAAAAAAAGTAATAATAATAAAATAATAAAAAAATCCTGTAGACCAATTCCATGGTCACCAAACCGTCCTGATTTAACACCCTTGGATTCATTTTTGCGGGGACATTTAAAGGATAAAGTGAATTATAACCATAAAATACTTATAAAATATTGTTCGTCTTAGGATTTCATTTTAATTCTTATAACATATCAAACTGTTAATGTCCGTTATGTCAAGAAATATTACAGCTAGACCTATCCCTTATATATTTGAAATTAGGGGAATAGATCTAAAAGAATATGTAGAAACATACTGGGTTTTCCATTTAAAAACATTCTTCATTGTTACATCACGTGACGTATGGCAAGCAATTTTTTTTAATTGCATTTAAAAAAGATATATACAACCCTACAACTTTTATATGAAACTTTTTTTTCTATTTCAAGTATAGGGGTGGGTCAGTATATAATGAATAAACCCTGTACACAATTTTTCATTTGAAAAAATATTATACCCTGTCCAACTTGAATCTTTTTATCTTTAATTTGACATTAACTTTCTTTTTTCTTCACAGAACACTTATTTTCCCAGTTATTGTGAAAAATCACCCAAAGATCAGTTTTTTGGACAACTATTTTTAAAATGGTTGACATTTTATTTTTTTATGATAGAAACATCCAATCAAGTCAGCATTCAATGATCTTTCTGTCATTATGTTATATTTAAAAGCAAGCTATACATTTTTTTAAAATAATTATTTTCAGGCCCATTTCTTTAAAGTAATTGAAAGTTAGATATTTTGCCATATAAATGTCATTAAATGAAGGTTATTGTCAGCTATAATATCCCAAAGACGTTGATAATATAAAATAATTTTATCACAGTTTCCGAAAGCACTTGCTTGGTAATATCCCGACGCCGTAGGTGGAGGGATATTACCCAAAAGCAACGTGCTTGAGGAAGTTGTGATAAAATTATGAGCTTTTTATCAATGTTCGAGGGGTATTCGCATAGAAAATTTTTTGCAATTTATTTTATTTATTTGTTCAAAACTAATTATTAAAAACACAATTATTAACAGAACGATTTGTAAAATTAAATGTAGATTATATATTATGTATTATTTGCTGGGTTTTCCTCTATTATTATATTCATTAAATCGTTATTTGCAGTTCTAAATCGACATAGTCAAAAAATAAATTTTAAATTGTTGAACTGTCAAACTACTGGATGACATAAGTGATATTTTTTTACTGAATGTATTAACCAATCAAAACTTTGCATTTCATGTCGCGTGTCAAAATTCATCCAATCAGTAAAAGATTACAACGATAACACGCATACATGTGGTGTTATCAGGCAAGGCACACATGATAGGTTCAAATGTCAGATTAAAATTCAACAAAATGTCAAATTCAAATCAATTTATAAAAATGTCACAAAGATTTGGTAAACGATTCAATTAATCAAATTGTATTAGAAAATACACCCAAAACACCATTACAAGTAAAAAGGATACCCGGAAAATGTTTTTAGAAGTTTGTTAGATCAGAAAATACGAATTGAATGGAGAGTAAAAAATTGTCTTACCGAATACACCTCGAGCATTGATAAATACTCAACATTTTGTCGTAGAGAATGCTTCAAAATTATCTCGGTATTATCAATGCTCTAGGTGTATTATAGGTAAAAAGATCTCTAATCTTATCAGCTATAATATCCCTAGGACATTGATAATGTATGAGATAATTTTATGACAATCGAAAGCACGTTGCTTGGTAATAGCTCGACGCCGAAGGCGGAGGGCTATTACTAAGCAACGTGCTTGAGAGGGATATTCGGTCAGAAAATTTTTTTAAAAAATAAAATCAAAAAGTCGCAACACAACAAAACAGTTTTCTTTGATTAGCGCGTTTATAGATTCAGAATTGACATTGCCAAAAGGTGACATTTTGAATTTAATTTAGCAGTTATTATGAAGTTGTCAAAGTTAAATAATTTTATTGTCAAAGTGATTGAAAATTTCCTTGGATGGTGTTATCAGTGTAATGTTAAAATGATTGGGTGATTTGTGTCACATGGCAAGAAATAACGAAATTTAATTGGTTGTTAGAACTATCAAAAAATTTTCAGTGTAATTTTGTCCTGATTGGTTGGTTCAGCACAGGTGATTAGAAATTGGTGAATTTAATAGGATTGCTATTTGATAATTTGATCTTACTTCAATTTAAAGTTAAGACTTTAAAATTTAACAAAAGTATTTAATTATTTATTCTCTTTATACAATGAATTTTAAATAAGTTTTCGCCAAATTAGCAATTTTTCGTAAAAAAGTGACAATTTTGTCATTATTTCTTAATTGCCAATAATTCACTAATAATAGTATATTATTCAACGAGCGGTAATATAGGTAATAACTCACGCAGGTTAAGTAATTCATCAAGTGAGTTGTTACCATTACCGCAAGTTGAATACTATACTTTATCTACGATTATAACAAAAAATATTAAATTGAGAAAATTTTGTTTAAATTACTCAGTTTGTTTATTAATAAAATTAGCTGTAAAATTTAACTTTTGTAGACACTTTTATATTTGTTCTGCAAATTTTCGGGTAAAAAATTATGTATTGCATCATTAGTTACTTGTCTTCATTTTGGTGGTGTTCATATTAGTTCATCTTCACTAACCAAATTCATCATTTTTGGCACAATTATTACAATTATTACTTAACTTGATTTGAGAACGTGATAAATCACCTTCCTCCCATAAATAATAAAGGACCATTCTATTTCACCGTATTAGAAAAGAGTTTCTCTCAGACAGCCACCTTCGTGTCGCGCGATACATCGATTGGACAGGCTAGGCATGAAGATAAAAGGTGATTGGCTCTGTACCTAGTGATTTATAATAACTCACTCATTATAACTCACGCTATTTGTTTATGGATACTATTAATTTTTCAAAAGCAGTTCATTAATTAGTATATAACCCAATAAGAGTAGATAAAGATAATTATTAATTACACATACAATTACACTCGTTTCTTAAATAACCAGTCATAGAATTTAAGATTTTACCATCTATAAAATATTTCTCCCTCATTTTTATGTTTCATTTTTTAGTCAGTACGAAAAAAAAGTGACTTACTCACCCATTTGATTATTCCATTAGGGGCGTATAATACAATCTGTTAGTATTATTATTTTGTTGCTCTATAGTTAAAAGTGAACATTTTTAATTGAAAGTTCTACGAGAGTAGTAATTCTCCTGTGCATAAAACACACATTTGTTACAACTGTTATTTCCTTTTGATTTTATAGTCTCATGGAGATTTAAGAGAGCTATTCTTGATTTTTTAAACTACCCTATAGATCACTTCGGTGGGCAGTGTGTCGTGAAAACATAAACCTGAATATGTCAAAGTTGAAAAATCACAATAGACGCGAATTGTGTAAATGTGAATCCAATAAAAAATGTTGTATGCGACATTTGCCAGCCAATGGAACGGAGAAATAAAAAGTGACGACCAACTTCTGATAAAGTGCCGCCTGTGATTGTGCTAGTTCAAATGGACAGCGATAGACTGTTTTCAGTATACAAAACATATAGGGTGGGTATAAATGTGCTATTTCTTCAATTAATTTAATGGTGAAAAACCACTAACACTTTATTGAGCATATACCAACATCTTTTTATAATGTTAACTTGATTTCTCATTTTAAATATCAATACTGATCTTAAAACGTAAAGCTTAAGCTTACCAAAGTAAGCTTGACATTAAAGATATTGAAAACAATGATACGATTATTATATTAGACGTATTTCCTTTTTACAAAGTTTGGGAATTAGACCAGTTGGTCAACATGTCAAGTGGCTTTTTACTAATTTTGTTGATACCAATCTAGTTTTCGCCACAACACTTTTTACAAAACTATCTAACGTGAACTAATTCAATCGCGGTTTCCAACTAAAAATTCAACATAATTGTTTCTGTTATTGTTATATTTTCAAACTGTTCTAGATAATATCACGTGTGTATTTCGAGCGTAAAATATTGTTGCTGTCGTGCGTTTGACGTGTTCTGTTTCGCGTTGCCCGTCAACTTAGTCACTTAAGTAATGCACATATTGCGCTCTTAATATGAAAATACTTATTATATTGTTTTCTAATAGAGCTGGAGTATTTCAAATAAAAGTAATTGAAAAAAGTATTTCAAATACTTTCAATATTTGAAACACTTTGCTTCAAATTTTTTCAATTCTCAGTATTTGGTACTTGGTATTTCAAATACTCTTCGGCACTTCAAGTACTGTTCCGGCATTTGAAGCACTAGACGTTATTTCAAATACCGCTCAAAGCACTAGAATGACTATTCAAAATAAGTACCTAACGTATCGGTCTTAATTCTTAATCGGTCTACTTCTTTCTTTCTTATTGTTTATTAATAGTGCTATTAGTTCTTAATAAGTAGGTAAGAAAGGTTAAAGGTATGTAACTAATCGTATAATGTGTTCGACTCACTTTTTGAAGTTCGTAAGTATGGGCAGGGCTACTGCAATGAGAAAAATTAACGACGTCTCTAAAGAAAGATGGTATTCATTCAACAGGAAATAAATAACGCAAAATACTTATGGACAACGGCAGATATTTGGTCTTCAAAATGAAGAAGTTTTTTTGGCCTAACAGTCCATTGGATTGATATCACTTACACCATACTTTCTTGTAGAAGATTCTGCGGAACTTATAGTTACAATAAAATGGCAGAGATTATGGAAGATATTCACTCTAAATTCCACATAACTAATGATAAATTAGTTGCCACTATTACAGATAATGGATCCAATTTTGTAAAGGCTTTTGGGTGATTTGGTGTAGACAGTGATGTCAGTAATGAAAACACTTTCTATGACGACGATGAGTATTCGGATAAAGAATTTGTGCATGGATGTCGACGATTGTTCAGGAGAAAGTTTTGGTCGTCTTAATTTACCAAAACATGTCTGTTGTGCTAGTCACACTTTAAACGTAATAGTTAAAACTGATGTAAAAAAAATATCCAAAAAAGCCGTAGCCTACGAAGGAAACATACAAATTGTATAAATAAATGTTCCATACTGTGGAAAAAGTCAGGACGACCCAATTCAACAGAAATTATACAGAAAGTTCTTAAACATACTCTTAGCTATCCTGAAGCTACGTGCTGGAATTCATTCTATAATGCAGTTTCCCAAATAATAGAAGATAAAGAAAAACTGCCAACAGTTTTTAAAGAACTGCGAATTGAAGATCAGTGTTTCAAAGAATTCGAGTTCGAGTATTTGCAAGGAGAACATAACACCTTTTATGCATATTTATTGCCGTGTTTAGGTTTAGTTCTTAAAAAGTTTGAAACTGAAAAATTAAACTACGGGAATAACGTATTAGATGCCTATAAAAGTGGACCCATCAAGAGATTTAAAGTATTTTTTGATTTAACTAGCCCAGAAGCTAAAGAAGCTATTATTGCGCTTTTCTCACTACCACAGTTCAAACTCAGATGTATAGGCAATTTCAAAAGTTACACAAATGACGATTTAAGCAAATCGATTCCAAAAATGTTTATAGAAATTGTTTGCCAAGAAGAATCAGAATCTAATAATAATAATAATTTATTTATTTATTTTATTTATTTATTTATACTGCATAAAAACAGACAAAGTCCACTTACATGTATACAGTGTTAGGTAAAAATTTGACATACATGTGCTATATAATAAAGAGAAAAACATTTAAAACAAATATATGTATATATACAATATCACAAAAATATATCAACCTAACGACAAAAGAATATTTTGTCACAGATGGGAGTGTAGCCTATTTTTATTAACATCAAAAATATCTATATCACAGGTTTTTAAAAAATTATTGACAGTAATTAAACAATTCTCATTAGGGGAATTTACATTAAATATTTTGAATACATTATCTCTAACTCTTAATCTAACATCAGGTACGTTAATATTTATAGCCGATAATGTATCAGATGCAACAATATGGCCATGTAACACATTAAAAATGAACAAAATTTGAACATTTTCACGGCGCTTACTTAAGAGAGTTACATTAAATTCAATTCGTTGGTGTTCATATGATATTAAAAGAGGATATGTCCCATGTTTTTTTAGATACGTGGAGCTTAAAATTTTTTTTTGGATTTTTTCCAACATATCAGTGTATGTCAGAGCTCTAGGATGCCAAATAACATAACAGTATTCTAATTTACATCGGACATATGAATTGAAGAGAATAATGGATGTATTATAATTAAGATCCTGACTGGCTCTAAGAATGTTTTCTGTAACATTCAGCAGTTAACTTTATAATATGGTCATTAAATGAAAAGTTTTTAGTGAATACTATACCCAGATCTTTAATTTCATTTAGTGGTTCGATTTGAACATCATTCACAGTATATGATCCTATCAAAGGATTCTTCTTTCTTGTATAAGATACAACTTTACATTTAGATTCATTCAGAACCAGGTCATTATCTTCACAAAATTCAGAAATGGCTCTGATATCACATTGGAGCTTATCAATATCTTCATTAGACCTTATCGTGTAATAGAGTTTTAAATCATCTGCGTACAGCAGAAATTTGGCATACCTAATATAATCAGATATATTATTAATAAACAGTACAAAAAACAATGGTCCTAGTATGGAGCCCTGGGGCACGCCTGAGGTGGAAATAAAGATGTCTGAATTGCTATTGTCAAATCTCACAAAATTAGGACGGTTGGTTAGATATAACTCTAAAAATTTCAATAAGTTGTTACTAAAAGAAAATAATTTTAGTTTCTCTAATAAGACTTTATGATTTACTCGATCAAATGCCTTTGCTAGATCAGTGTATATGGTATCAATTTGATGTTTATTTATATCTTTTGCTATATAGTCACTAAATACAGACAAATTTGTGATGGTTGACTTTTTGTTGACAAAACCATGTTGTTCTTCCAGAAGTATTGGCGAAACATGAGAATATGCCCTGTTGTATATGACACGTTCAAAAATTTTAGATGGTGATGGCAGTACTGTAATTGGTCGATAGTTTGTTATTAAACTAGTAGTGCCCGATTTATGTATGGGAGTTATGCGACCAATTTTAAAGTTATCGGGAAAAATATTAGCTTCTAATGCTTTATTAAAAATAATTTGCAGAGGTATCGCAAGTATGTCGGTATAGGCCTTAAAAAAGTAGGAGGGTAGCCCATCTACACCTATAGCAGCTTGGGGTTTCAATGATTTTATTGCATCTACGATTTCGATTTGACTGATGTTACATATATTAAGGTTGTCCAGGTTATAATCTTTACAGTTAGAAACGTGCTGTGGTGGAATACTGTAAGTATAAATAGATTTAAAATAAAGTGCAAATGCATTAGAAATATCCTTTTCATTTTCATGGGATTCATCATTATAAGAAAATCTAGCTGCAACACTTGAGTTTCTTTTTTTGTTTTTAATATAATCCCAAAATTTCTTTGGGTTATTATTTATATCGTTTTCTATATTTAGAATGTAATTTGCATGAGTTGTTTTAATCAATTGTTTAATTTCATGTCTCAAGTCACGGAATTTTTGTATGTATTCTGGATTTTTCTTGGATTTCTTAAAATAACGATCCTTGGTTTTTATCTTTCGAATAAGTTCTATAGTGAACCAATTAGGGTATTTTCTTGATCTTGAAGATTTTTTTATAAGGAATACATTGGTCTAGTATACTATATAACATGTCATAACATTGCTCTGTACATTCATTTGGATTTTCTGATGTGATAATGTTTTCCCAGTTACACTGACTCAACAGTTGGTATAATCTGATGTAGTCACCATTTTTGAAATTATAATTGTGGAAATTGTCATCACCTATATCATTATTATTGGTTTTGCCAGCAGTAAGGCCTAAGTTAATCTCTAATGGGGGATGATACTGATCAATAGCTACTAAAGGGGTTTCAGAAAGCGATACTTCAGCCTCAGTCAAATTTGTTAGGACTAGATCAATTATGTTATTAACATGATTTAAAACATTGCTTATTGTGTATAAATCATACTTGCATAGAATATTTTGTATCAATTTGGCCTTGCAGGAACCATTTCCAAAATCATAAGAAATACCATTAATTTCAGGAACATTAAAATCGCCTATAAGAAATAAATTAGCTGAGTGAAAGTCCTCGTTTTCAAATGAGTCTAGAACTCTTTCATACACTGACAGATTAGATCCAGATTTAATATATAAACAGCAAAATGTAATAACAATTTCCTTGATTTTTACTGTGACACATAACCATTGAAAGTCAATATCTTCACTTTGGTGCACTGACAATATTTGATATTTCTTTTTGACACAGCACAGAACACCACCTCCTCGTTGGACACCAGCTATCTCGTACATTTTATCATTCCTGAACACCAAATATCTTTCGTCACAAAGCTCTTGGTCATATATTGATGCATTGAGCCAAGTTTCTGTAATACATATTACATCAAAATTGTTTGAGAGTATATTTTCGTAAAAAAGCTTAAGTTTAGATCTTAGACCTCGGACATTTTGATAAAAGATAGAAAAATATTTTAATTGTCTTTGACTTGATTTACTTTCCACTGTACATTGGAATCTTCAGGTAACTCTAAAAAATCAGCATTAACATTGTGAGTCTCGGAAGCAATACTTGGATTTCTAAGTCTTCTTAATTTTGGGTTATCCAGGAAGTGTTGTCCTTTATTGAAATCAAATATTTGATAGGCTACTCCTTTCGGCCAGAAAGATGTACTATATACAGAAGTTTTAAAGGTTGGATCAATGCCAACCAGGAAGCATTTATTATCTTTCACTTTATACCAAGTGTTTAGTTCCTTAACAGATATTTTTTGTTCTTCCAAGTTTGTTTTTCGTTTAATATATGACGTGATGTTTTCAGTGCTTATTGTGTCTTTAACTTTCGAGATAAAAAGCCATATCTTTTTGTTTTGAATGTCTGCCGTTGGTCGGCCTTCAAACTCGTTATCACTTGCTTCATCAGTCCCTAACTGGACTTTTTTCTTCCATTTTCTTTTCACTTCTTGATAACCATCCTCATTATTCGATTTTTCAGAATTCTCCTGGTTCCGATATGCAGTCTGATTTCCTGCCCTTTGCCTCCTTTCACCGCTAATAACTACCTTCTGCATTTCATTTGCATTTCTGTTCAGAATTGTGTTTTTTTCTGGCAATTTGTTATTATTTCCAGAAACAGTTTTTTTGGTAATATCAGAGAATAGCCTTGGTTGATTTGGTTTATGTTGTATGGTTTTTAAGTTCACACCAGGAGGGGCTTCAGTGAGTAATCTAACCATTTCTTTATTACTTTCTTTAAAATCTTCTAGTTCGGTTTTTATTTGAGATTTTTTTTCCTTGATAATATTTTCCATATGACTGATATTCGTTAGTTGAGCGTTCGTTGATTCATCGCTGTTTGAGGTTTTCGTTTTAGGCAACTGTATTATTTGTTTTATCAGTTTTTGGTTTTCTTCTGATAACTTTTTATTATCCAAGATCATCTCAAATTGTTTATCACATTGTACACATAGATATATTAATCTCCTTTTCGATAAGGCCATACATCTGTCTTCTGTAGATGTTAGTTGAGAGCATTCAAAGCAAGATGTTTTTTGGCACCAATCACATTTATAAAGTGCCTTAGTGTTGGCGATTTTACAGTAGGAACAAGACATTCCTGATATTTACTTTTGCTCAAAGCACATTATTATAAATGTGTAGTGTATGGTTTACTTTATTTTCTTTATAATTTATCTTTTATCATCTACACTTTTTACTACACTGGCTCTCACTTTTTGTTTCAATAGTATATATTAAATATTGAATTATTTATGGTTTATAATGTAGTTTTTAAACAAACAATTGAGCAGAACACTAAACCATTTGCACTAATATATGCCCAGCTTAATGCACTACACAGAGATATAAATTTTATTTTTAACTTTCAGTTATTTCAACAATTTTTGGTGATTAGAAATTTAACGAATTTGACTGCTTGCTTCTACACTTGCTTGTTAATGATAATGATGTACTGAGCGGCGTTAGCGAACTTTGTAAGCATTGAAGAAGAATATTTCGAACTAGATGATTTTTCGTCAGGAATTTCAAATTCTGAAACTACAAAAAGCAGTGCGAAGAAAGGGACAGAACTCGAATTACTTCAATATTTAAATGATGCTGATACCCAAATAAGTGTCTCGGATAAATACTCGTCCATCACAAACCTTTTCTATCGCTATAATACTTGCCTACCTTCATCGGCTCCAATTAAAACATCGTTTTCCTTTGCGGAAATTATAAACCACGAAGGAATGCATTAAGTGACATAAATTTGAGAATTTGGTACTTATGAAGGCAAACAGTAATAGACATTCAAAATAAGAAGGTTCATTTCTTTACCATTTTTATAATTCCAAGAAGAGTACCTAATTTATTGCAAATTGCAATTAGACTGGCAAAGAACGCTATTTCTGTTTTTTTTATTTTTACATTATATTTTATTTTTGATATGGGCGATTGATAATAATTAATTATTGTGAATGCCCCATTTATTTTTGTTGAATGTGAATGTTTTGTTCCCTTTTTCAGAGTAAAATAAAAGTTATGTTTGTTTTGTGTCATCACTTATTAAAACATTATTTCAGTCGTAAAATTTCAGAAGGTATAAATAAATATAATATATCACATTATTCGATGTTCAAAGTGACCATTTCAAGGATTTGAAAAACCCTTAAATAATTAAAATAAATAAAACAATTTTTACATAATTTTTAATAATTTTTGGGTATTAGAAATACAATTTGAGGTATTTTAAATATTAGAAATACAGCTTGAGTTATTTCAAATATTAGAGAATATTTGAAATACAATTTGTGGTATTTCAAATATTAGAGAATATTTGAAATACTTTATTTGCTGGAAATTTCAATTACTTCCCTTGAGTATTTGGTATTTCAAATCCTTTCTGTAAAACAGAGTATTTGGTAATTGAAACTGCAAATACTTTATATGGTATTTGGTATTTGATATTTGAAATACTTTTATTGGGTATTTGGAGCAGCTCTGTTTTCCAGTGTTTTATCATGTGAACTCTTGTATTTCTTAATATTACATTATTACGTTATAAGATTTGTTGCCACCCCTTGATTTGTATCTTGCTCGGGCCATTTGGGTAAATTTTAATTTAAAAAATTTAAGGCAGCCACATCTGTCATAGATCTGGCTTACTATGTTCTGATATCTGCTGGCATTGCAGTAGAGTTTCTTGCGACAATGCCAAGAAAGCATAACTTTATGATAATGAAGAGACTATTGACAACGTACGGGAAATTACTGAATCTGATTTCCAAAAATTTCTAAGCGACAATGAAGAAAGACGGAAGAACAAACTCGAATTGAAAGGGATGCGGAGGATAGAATACTCAAGACAAGATCAAAGCCGAGAATTCAAACTGAAAAGAAAACAGCAGGTAGTGACCAGGATCTAGACTGATCAAATAAAAAAGAAAATTCTGATAACAATCCGATGAAATGTAATGAGGATGATGATCAACCAATCAAGATGCCTCTGAAGTAGTTTCCAGAAACATCAAAACACTTGAATAATATTTCTCGGCGCGCGAACTGTTTCAATCGTCTCCAAATGATGTCAACATGGTTGGCGTAATACGCGTCGAGTAATAGTATTCATGTGTTTTTGTTCTTGTGGAAAATATTTCAGAGGAAGCGTCTCACCAATGATTCCAGCTCCATTTAGAACTGATCAAGAGCTGAAGTAGAAATGATTAATATTCAATGAAGCAAATATATATTTGTAGCCTATACCTGTAGGGGAAACTGCGATAAAAAACATGAAATGCTTACCTCACTGGTGCGCAGTGGTCCAGAATCCGAAAAAGCTGGCCAAAAAGCCAAAATTCGAAAGGTTTAATGTATTCAAAGTAATATTTTTGTAGTCAGAAATGTTCAGTTCATTACGTACCGCAAATTTCAACCGTTTTTACCTGATACACCCTAAGAAACACAATGTACTGTTAGCGAAGAGCTATGAATGTTGCTTGCCACATTCGAACGTACTATTCGATATTCCTGTAATTTGTGTAATTTCCACAAAAACATAGTGAAATTTTAGCAAGATAATCTATTTTTTTTTTAACTATTTAGCGTCGGCCTATTTCCGCTACCAGGGCCTATCATCGACGCCAGGAGATGAGCTACCCCCAATCTGGAAATTTTGCCGGACCTCTTCCCTTAAGAAGAGTAGGGATCTTCTACTTGCCTAACATTTAATAGACAAGGGACCGCCTGCTTTACATCCCCTCCGAAGGATGGTATATCCACTACGTAATCCTCGTCTGAAATTACGTAACTTCCGAGTATACACTGATATACAAGCCTCTAGAAGGTGGGACGAGAACGCTGTATTTCCCAAGATAGGTGGGTCGCCCATCCAAGTACTAACCGCGCTCGACGTTGCTTCAATGGAATATCGACTGATATTCACATTGAAGTCGCCTCTACGCTCGCCCCAAAGATAATCTATAAAGTATTTTATTTTGCATACATTTATTGCTTGTGAAAGGTGATACATTCGGTCATAAAATTGTGTTAAACGGGGTTCTACAAAGATAAAGAAATAAAAATTAGTGGGTACCTTTTGTTTGAGTTACAAAAACAGCGCAACGTGTTCCAAGCATGATTTTTTTACTGGTCGATTTCTTATAGTTTTTTCAAATTATAGTACAAAATTTAGAACCCGATTCAACCCGGTTTGGAAGTAATGAGTAATAATTTTGTCAAGTACGAGGTCTTAAATTGAAAATATACGTACGACGCGACGACGAGCCCTCGCTCGTAACTGCTTCGAATGACTATTTTAATTTTCTCCACGGAAATTTCTACAAATAATCTAGAAAAATGAATTGAAAGCAAGGGCGTAGCCCCTGTGTGGCAGGGTGGGGCGCTTGCCTCCCCCTAGCTAGCACCGAATGCGACTTTATTTACAATTATTTGTATCATATTAATAAAACGTAGTTTGCTTTTAATGAAGAAATATTTCACTATTTGACTGTGTTGCCTTGCCCCACCCTGGATTGAAAGTGAAAATTAAACATTTATTTCATTAAAAAATCAAGTTACTCGCATTATGACTTCCACATCCAGTGGAAATATAGTAACGCAAAAAAAAATTATTGAAAATTTTTATTGTTCAAATAGGCTTAGAATGTCATGAAACGTAGAGATTTTAAGTTCGAGCAAACAAAAAATTTCGGTCTGTCGTTCTGTCTGTAACTTTTTTTTGTGCGCACGATTACTCTGGAACCGTGAAATGTATAATTAAATGTCGAAGGTGAAATTTCGTAACTATAATTTATAAAAAAATATTAACATTCAATAGGAGGTAGTTTTTTCATAGAATATAGAAAAAAAACATTTTTTTCTTTATCAAGAAAAAGTTTATGATTCGTTCACACTCGTTCAATGGGTTTTTTTTCAGTTGTTCCTTGAACATTCTTATAAAAAATATGTAAAAATTGGCTGTCTTTAGATACCACTTTTATTTTTGTGATCATTTTTCTGACACGGTGCAAAATACAGCGACGCGTTAACTTTGGTTTATAGTGTTATTTTAGCATAAAAATTCCATTTAAAAGTAAAAATTTATAATATTTATGTGTTATAAACAATTTTCGAAAAAATTAAAGCATTTTGTTATGTCAAAAACAATTATTGAAAAATTATTTACTTTTTGGTTGGAATTTATAAAATACCTAAAAGTATGTAAAATTAAATTTAAATTAATTAATTAATTTAATTTTTTAAATTTGAATTGAAATTTGTAATCGAATACCAATTTTCAATTGAAATGATTAACTTTTCTCAAATGTTTGTCGCCATATTGGAGCCGCCATTTTGCATTTGAAAAAACTATTACCAAATTCTTAATCAGCGGCCTCGAAAACCCCCGAATACTAATTTCCAATTGAAATGACTTACTTTTCTCAAACGTTCGTCACCATATTGGAGCCGCCATTTTGTTTCTGGAGAAACTATTATCAAATTCGTAATCAGCGACCTCGAAAACCCCCGAATACCAATTTCCAATTGAAATAACTAACTTTCCTTAAACGTTTGTTGCCATATTGGAGCCGCCATTTTGTTCTTGAAAAAACTATTACCAAATTCGTAATCAGCGTCGTAATTCGTAAAAACCTCTGAGTGAAAATTTTCAAAACCATTACTCGATTTTTCGACTTTTGGCCAGCTTTTTCGGATTCTGGCCCACTGTGTGGTGGTGTGAAAATATACATATTGTTAGAAACATATTTATAAGCGGTTTTATTATAGTTTCGCTATGTAAAGCCAAATAAATATTGTTTTTCTGAATTTTAGATGGAGAAATTGTTCTTGATTGCAAATAAAATGATTTAACAGCTTTAGAAAATAAGTTTAGTTTTTAGTTTTAGTTTTTTGTATATATTATTTATATATCGTGAAAAAACAAAACTTTTGAGGTAATTTCAAAGTCACAGCAACGTGTGAGCAAGCTACACAATAATAAGAAATTTTAGTATGTTAAACTAAACACCAGCTGCAAAAATTCAGCTTTGTTCTATTTTTTTCCCAATTTTATCTAAAGTTCCTGAATTATAAAAAGAATTAGTAATATAACTAATATTACAAGGTAAAATGGGTCATATAATCCCATCCAGAACGAGCTCTGACGAAATTGGAGGCATATTGGTATCGAGCGTAATATATGCAACTTTGATACACCTGAACGACACACGAACACAAAGTTTATTGCAATAGCGTAGAGGATGTTTAATATAACACGCAAGAGTACCATACAATATCGGAAGTGCTTTATGTGATAGTGTTTTATAAAAAAATTACGCCGTATTTTTTTTAGCATGATTTCTATCGAAAAAAAAATATCGAGAGTGGAAATAAAGCGCGTGCTTTGAACGTGACGTCACGCACTCACTTTAGTGACGTCGACGAGCCTACGACCTTCATACCGGTGTATCATAAAGTTGGTTCCATGGTTTTTGACAGTTGACGTTGAAATTGACACTTTGACAGTCGTTTCTTTTTAGATTGAATTTTTGTGTTTAGAAAATGTTTAGAAAGTGCCTTGTACCAACATGTACAAATGAAAACATAAATTGTCCAATCAACTTTCGGCAGATTTTCTGCACTTCCTTCAGAAAATCCTGGCTCCATTTTCTTCCACTACTATGCAGAAACAAAGCAAAACACAATTCGCAAAGGAACACACAAAACATAACCCCAAAACAAAGCGGAAACAATAAACATGTGTCAGTTGTAGTGTGATGTTAGTGGTTATTAGGCGTTTTGGCAAATGGTGCCAACATAACTCCGGGATGTGTGACGTCACTCAGCCTCAAGGTCAAACGAGTGTTCAAATTGCCGTAATAAATGGTTTTTTTTTTATTAAACACTGTGAGATTTATATTTGAAACAGAGTTGCACAAGGTGAATATCTATCAGTTAGCTTTCAAATAAACATATTCGTTTTGAGATTTAAGAATCGAGTGAAAAGGCTCATTGGTACATTTCATCATAGTTTAGGAGTTATGATATAATAAAGAGATTTGACTAAAACCATGAGTGGTACTTATAAAGATATAATTATTAACAAGCTAAAAACATTACACTCTTCACCAGTTTATTGAAATTTTTATATAATTGTTACCCATTCTATAGGATACTCTTCGCAGTTTTTTGTAAATAATGTTAGTTTTAGATATTTTAAATTTTATAATACGAACTTGATTGGAGAGACAATCGGTATGAAATAAAGTAGAAAAAAACTACATGCAAAACGTATGTGGGTTTCAAACCTTCGGATTTCTAGTCAACAATAACGATAATATTTTAATTAAAGTTTAAGTTTATTTTAAGTTTGGATTGCAAGGACAACAACAACAACAATAATATTTTATTTTAGGTTTAAGTACAATATATGTGCCTCACCGAATCCTAGCCCGGAGCCAGCCAGACAAACACGGTGAAACAACGCCGAGGTGGGTACGAGGTTGGGCTGGGGTAGGTCCGGTTCGGCTTGGAAATAAATTCGGGGGGGGGGGGGCTAGAAGCTCCTATCCGCCACGGGCGGACTTAAAAATTAGATTAAAATTTTTATGTGTCCACATGGACCTAAAAGTAACTTAAAAATAAAAACAATACTGAAAACACTCAAATCGTAGGCGAGCACACTTCGTAATTTTGATTGTTGATACGGGGAACACAACTAAACGAAAAAAACCCGTTCGAACAAATGACGACCTTGTGGTCTGATCGCCGACAAGGAAGGTAGGGTGGAAATAAAATTGTGGTTTAAAAAATTAAAATTTAGGTAAGTTTTTGGCATAGAGGGGATTTAGAGAGACAAAAAAGGAACAAAAATAGCAAAAAGGGATAAAAGAACAAAATTGTACAAACATAAATGGGGAGAAAGGGGGATTGGAAAGATGTAAAGTTGAGGAAAGATAACAGTAATGGTAGAAGGAAGTGTGGCTAGAACTTAAGAACTGCACCACCACCTGCCACATGAAACAATCTAAATTTTTTCATTATAAGCGAAATGAAATCATATGTTTGGAATTATATTACGAAATGTATATTACTAAAATAAATAAATATATAATAAAAGGAAATATCATTTCACACGATTTCTATTCAGTTACAAAAAGATAAAAAAATCAAAAAATTTCTTCTTCAAATTTAAATAATTAGTTAACTTTTTCTTTACTGATCGATTTTGTTCAAAAACAATAAAGTTCTTCCCCTAGCTAACACTAATATACTGTTCAATTTTCAATATCATCGGATTTTTTTTCTTAAGTTATAGGCTTAAAAGAAACGTGACGGACGGACGGATGGATAGACGGACAGACGGACATTTTGAAATTCGTTCACTAATACAATGATATGAACATTTTTTGTCTACGAGCGATATTTCCGGTTTTGGAAAAGTGCCGATCAAATGCAATATTATACTCTTCATTTTCGCATTTGCGAAGAGTGGCTATAATAACCGTTGCCAAACTCAGTGATGTGAGTGAAGTGAGTGAGTGAGTGAGAACTCAGTGAGTGCTTCCGTAGAAACTATAACAAATAGCGCGAATCTTGGTAAAACACATAAAAACCAGTTATTACTGTACATTTTCAAAGATAGCTATGGGAACAGAAAAATGATCACAAACTCTCATAAGTGCCTTTCATTTTCATTGTCAATTGTTCTTGGCAAATACGAGACCAAAGAGTATATTGCATTTGATCGGCATATAAAACCGTAAATATCCCCTGTAGAGGAAAAGTTCCTTATTATTGTATTAGTATTCTAATTTTGAGTAACTTTCAAAATGTCTGTCTGTTCGTTCATCACGTTTCTCGTGAGCACGATAACATAGGAACATAAAGTCTGATCATATTGAAATCTGCACGGTAATTTAGTGATTGCTGGAGGAATAGTTCTAGTGTTTTGAAATAAATCGATTTAGCAAATAAAAATACCGTAAGATATTATTTAAAAATAGGACATGAACAGAGTTGCAGCCTTCAATGTGATTTTGAGACTGAAGTATTTTGTACAGACACCAAAATATTGTAATATATCCTGGAACGCGTTTTACCAACACAGTCGGCATCATCGGTAGAGAAGAAAAATCGTTAATATTAAGTACATATAATAGTATATCATTCAACGAGCGGTAATGTAGGTAATAACTCACGCAGATGAAGTTTACAGTTTTGTAATTCATCAAGTGAGTTATTACCATTACCTCAAGTTGAATACTATACTGTATTACTTTATCTACGATCATAACAACAAATAATAAATTGAGAAAATTTTGTTTAAATTACTCAGTTTATTTATTAATAAAATTAACTGTAAAATTAAATTTTTGTATACACTTTTATATTTATTCTGCGATTTTTTGAGTAATAAATTATGTATTGTATCATTAGTTACTTGTCTTCATTCTGGTGGTGTACATATTAGTTCATGTTCACTAACCGAATTCATCATTTTTGGCACAACTATTACTTAACCTGATTTGAAAACGTCAAAAAGATTCAAACATAAATCACCTTCCTCCCCGCAACAATAATGGACAGTTCTATTTCACCGTATCGGAACATTTCTCTCGGACAGAGCCACCCTCGTGTCGCATGTTGTTTGACAGGCTAGGCATGAAGATAAAGGTGATTAGCTCCGTACCTAGTGATTTATAATAACTCACTCATTATAACTTACGCTGTTTGTTTATGGATACTAGTAATTGTTCAAAAGCAGTTCATTAATTAGTATATAACCTAATAAGAGTGGATAAAAGTTGTTAAACATTCGAATCCATAAATGTATACTTGACAATTACCACATCACAATAGGTAATATAATTACTGAAGGCCTGAAGTCATCTTGTGTAGGAGGGGATTACACATTTCGAGACAAGCGACAACGACCCAGTATCCGAATAGGCAGGATTGATTTCATTTTTTTGTGCTTACTTCTGAACCGTCAATCAAGCTGACATCATCGCGAGATCATTGAAATTGAAAATACAAAATGTATGCTTGAAGAATTAATGTATTAAAAAATATAGGATTGTTCAATATATAAAAACCTCAACAAGCCGTTTGAAGAATATTCAATTTACATCTAGTTGTCATTTATAATTATGTTATTGCGCATCCTGCACTACGCGAAGCATAGACCGAGGTGTACTTATACACATATCGCTCAGCACTCTAGGGCCAAGGTGCCTCGACAAAACCAGCTTTGTTGCTTAAATTTTCGAAGGAAAATGTATTAAATATAAACTGTCGTAAAGAATAGATTCCATTCTATAATGTCAATTTCCAGATTGAAAGAAATTTATAATAAATTCCAAAACTCGGCTCCAAATCAGCTACGCACATATTTTTCAAGCCATTGATTTATTACCATAATAAAATTATCATAAATCATTAGAAATCATAAATAATAATAACAATAATAATAAAAGCCTATTGTTGCTGCATGTTTTATTAAAAATCATTAGTTGTTTTTTTCTCAAGATCAAAGAAAATTTTTGGTATCGAATTAAAAAATATGTATTTATATTTGTTTATTATTTTCCTCGGTTGTCGAAGTATTCAAATCGTGAAAAAATAATTCCAAGATTTCTTCGTAAACTAAGGTCTTCCAGCTCCGTCTGTCAGACTGACTGACGCTAAATCTAAAAGAACTATTTGACCACAAGAAGTAATATTTACTTACAACCGTAGTATGGAAAAATTAAGTAAGTTAAGGGTAAAAACACACTAGGCGGTTTTCGCCGAGTCGGCAGCCGGCTGTTACAACACACACGAAGCGGTTTAATCAGTTATCGCAGAAAGCATCAAAATACAACGTTGTCAGTTCAGTAGTATAGCGAGTAAAATGGATTCGTCTGACTCGGAGGAAGAATTAATTCTGTTGGGTATATTATATTGTCAATCAAAAAAAAGAAAAAAATAGGCGTATATGAGAACATCCAATTGTTAAGGAACGCCAGACAAAAAGTTTATATAATACCTGTCATCCATTCTTGTCTGTTATTTCACGCAAAGTATTTGTAAACAGATTTGATTTGGCAAGCACGCATGAAATTTACAACTGAAACACGCAGCCTCGTGTGTGCGGTTACACGTAATACCCATATACGAGAGGACGAGCGTCAACGCCACTCAACGAGCGGCCCATTGTCCAGACGATGTGCCGAGGCGTGTCGCCTAAGATCAAAATCACGTGTGTGCGTTTTTAGGATTTGGTATAGAACCATGTGCCGAGTCGGCCGCCGACTCGGCGAAAAACGCCAGTGTGTTTTTACCCTTAGTTTTTTTGGGGAAAAATACACCACCATCATGTCCGTGGTACGATAGAATGTTGGGAGTATGTGACTAGAGCCATTTTAAACGATTCAGAAGTTTCATTTGAACGCGTGTCGTTCTATTAGATTTAATAGCCATTTAACCCCGAATTTAGAGATGAAATGCCAAATTGCGAAAAACTGAGCAATAAAACATATATATTTGACGTGATATTTGGAACCAGTGTCTCAAAAAACATTAGGATAGGTGCCTCGACAGAGGGAAATACTATTTTTGATTTGAAGTTATTCTTTGTAGATATTAGGACCATTACCCACTGTGTAAAGCAACTTACGGCGTGTACATCGTTAGGCCCAATTACAGGATAAAGAGAGAAAAAACTACAACTACCGATGAATTAAGATACAACACATATAAAGATATAAACAAAATTATACATACAGTAGGTATATAAACTCAGAGTAATATGTGAGCATGGTAATAAAAAACGTGAGTCTTTTGGATGAACAATCGTTTCAATTAAGAACATATTTCTTTATTTGCGATGGGTTAGTGCAAAATATATCAAGTCGACTTTCCAGGTTTGTGTAGTTAAGGTACATTTGATATAGTGGGGATGACAAGAATATTTGTTTTGGCAGTGGACAGATGAAAAAGGTTGCCAAGGAAATTCTAGGTACCTACTTTGTACATGATTTGATTGGAGAGTCTGATGCAATCGAGGCGATTATTTAGTATTTTATACAAAAATATTACAGAGGCAGCTACTCTCCTTTTATCCAGTTCGCAACCATTAAAGCGATTAAGCAGTATTTCGTGGGGAACCCGATGTGTGGATAATAACCGTAAATTATATACGTGGCCGATTTGAGAAACCCACGTTGTATTTTTTCGACTTGGAGGATATGAACTTGTAGGTAGGGCTCCAAACTACCGAGACACGTACTTAAGGCGGGATCTTACAAATGTAACATATAACGTGCACACAGTGTCAATGTTCACAAACCCCTTACAGTTCTGTGTGAGAAATCCTATAGTTGTACTGGCGCCAGCTACTATTGACTCAATATGTTTTATAAAATTAAGTTTAGAATCAAAGTGAACTCCTATGTATTTAAAAGAGTCTGGTCTGTGCAATATGACACCTTGAAGATTATAATCATAGAGAAATATGTTATGCTTTCTGGTAAATGGCAAGGTATTACACTTCTGTGGATTAAGTGGCAGTATTGATAATGCACCAGTCATGAAGTTTATTTAGATTATTTTGCAATATCTTACAGTCTTCGATTTATGTTATTTCGAGAAATATGTTTAAGTCGTCTGCATAGAGCAAGGTTTCGGCATCAAGATCGGTCGTAATATCGTCCACAAACAGGTTAAAGAGAAGCGGACCCAGTATAGACCCTTGGAGAACACCGGATTCCTGTAAGAATTCGGCGGACCTGTAACCACGGTGCTGAACATATTGGTATCTATTTTGCAAGTAAGTTTTAATTAGGTTTATTAGATCTACTGATGTGGCCATTTTTGATAGTAGCACACTGTGATCAAGTCTGTTGAAGGCCTTGGAGAAGTCTGTGTAAATCACATCAATCTGTCTAGACAAATCAAGTTTTTCACTTAAGTATTGAGTGATACAAACGAGGTTGATTACTGTAGATCTTCCCCTCATAAAACCGTGTTGGTTGGGCAATACCATGCCAGATGTATGGTTACAGATAACAGAGTGTAGAACAGTTTCCAAGATTTTGGCAAAGTTGCAAATTATAGTGATTGGTCTATAATTGGACAAGTCCTTCTTATCACATTTTTTAAAGATGGGACAAACTAGTGATAATTTCCATTTATCCGGAAAATAGGATGTCTGTAGTATCAAGTTAAATATATGCAAATATTATTGCACAATCTCTCACTATAAAGGCTGGTATAATGTTGGGTCCCATCGTCATGTTAGCTTTTAGTTTTTTGGTAGCATTTAAGACTTGTTCTTCAGTTATTTCTGTTAGGGTAAGCAATAAGTTGTTATTGTTCGATTGAAAATTCTGTTATTGATTAACGGATGGTGTGAATGACTTGGCAAAATAATCAGCGAAGCTATTAACAACTGTTTGTGGATCTTTTACTTCCTCATTTTGATGGTACAAGGTGGATGGCATAGGCGAGATATTATTTTTTGAATTGAAGAAAGGCCAAAAATTCTTAATATTAATTTTATTTCTGTTTCAATAGTTTCAAGATATAGTTTATATGAAATGTCAACCTCATGTTTAATTTGTACTCGCAGTTGTTTAAATTTCTCGAATTCGTAAGCAGCACCTGTTTTATAACATATAACATAATAATAAAAAAGTTAGGTGAAAAGATTGGTCCGTGGTATTTTAGAGAATTTGTGAACGTTAAATTCCAGAAATAATACGATTTGATTTGAATAAATGTCTTCATTTAGTGAATGAAATCATATATTTACTAAGAATACATTAAAATTGATACATGCATAATGTTTTATGTAAGTAAGATCGTATCACGCTATCTAAATAAGGTTACTTCTAAAGAAACTTGTAAGCTCGATGTGTGTGCGCTACATGCCTTTTGACTTTAGTGGTTGCAGCTGTATATTTATAGAGTTAACTCTTGAAGCAATATTACATTGCAGTAAAATAAATTAATATCCTTTACACTGTCACGCAACATGTATCCTAACTAAAACAATAGACAATAATTTATCTGGGCAAACAATCCACATATATCGCGTGTGAACCGAAAGGACCTACAATGGTCATTTGACATATACACAGTTCATAGCACCCAGCTGAATAGAAAATTAGGTCACATCAAAGTATATAAAATATAGTTCAACCCAAGTTAATTGACGATTTTCTTCAAATGTTCATATTCCTAGAAGAGTTAGATTATACGGGTATTTCAGAAATGTAAGGTAGCTCCTCTTATATTTACTAAATACCAATTTCATGGACTCGTACTTGTTTGATTTACTTATTTACCCCCATTTACCCCAATTTACACCCAACAGACAGACCGATGTGGCAGACAGGATTTTTTTTGCTCAGACTTAAAATATTGACGTTTCATGACATTCTAAGCCTATTTCAACAATTAGAATTTTCAAATTTTTTTTTTGCGTTAGCATACTTCCAATAAATATGGAAGTAATACGCAGAAAATGACATAACAAAGATATAAAAAATATTGGGCGCCGTCGAGTACACGATAGAAATAAAGCTTCGAGGACACCTACTACGCATCCATACTACTCGAGGTAACCCACTATGCACCTAATTTACTTGAGGAAAGTCACTGCGCATCCATAATTCTCGAGGAAACTCACTACTTGAGGTAACCTACTGCGCATCTATAGTACTCGAGGAAACCTACTGCGCATCCATACTACTTGTGGTAACCTACTGCGCATCAATGGTACTGCGGTTCTATACTATTCGAGGTAACCCACTTATTATAGAATCAAGAAAATAATAGAAGATTTGTAAACTCCATACAGGTTGCATGGTATTCTAATTGGAAATCGTAGAAGCTAGACACCACGGCCGAAACCGAAATTAATTTCGGTTAATTTCGGTTAGGGTTAAATAACGTATACCACTTTCAGTTTTCATAACAGCGAAAATTTGGTTTTCATTTACGGTTTCGGTTGTCAAGGCAGCAACAGTTTTACCTTATAGAATCTTTATAATGGACGAATCGACTTAGATATGGCTTTTACCACACTACTTGGCATTTCTACATCAGGGTTTAAAGATTTGAATCTTTGAATTCATCCATACTTTTTTAACTTTAAAGTTAAGTACGGTGCAGATTTCGGTTTCGATTTCGGTCCCTGCAGACACACACGCGATGATGCGTCTCTGACGCCATCTTCTCATCTGTCCTTGAAACATTGGTGTCAATTTAGCAACCTGCTAAAATAATCTTGAGAGGCAGGCATGCTGATTTTCGTTTGTTCATAGGATTCGAATTACAATGCAATGTAGGATGTTTATAAATATTATAATTCCACACCTAGATTTTCTATCCAAGCCTCTCATAACGAAAAAAATTTTGATACTATATTTGGACTTCACTATGTGGAAATTATTGTTTATAATAACATAATATTTGAAATCGTCTACCCCAAAAACCTATAAAACGATATGCCACATCGGTAGTGGGGGATGGGGTTGGGAGTGGTATTAGCGGGGTGGTAGTGGGGGTGGATGAAATAAAAAAAAAATTAAGGCCTTAGGTTCTTTTATACAGCTCTGTTTTGACAAGCATTATCTCGGAAATGGTTAGACATAGAAATAAATGTTTAATAGAAAGTTATTCTGTTTAAAAAGACACATTTAACCATTTTATTTTCAAATGTACAGGGCGCCTCAAAAAGACGGCAGGTTATGCAACTTTACTTTTTCACCCTATATATTTTTGCATTTTTGGATTCTCCTTTTATTTCCGAACAAATTTTATTAACCATAATTAACCTATCATTAACGGTTTACGGTTTACGATATATCGACGGTTTAATCTTGATTCATCTTGTTCCATATTCTTAAACTAATAAGGCAGCAATACGGAGCACCACCGCATAATTTGAACCTTGTAACACGCTCTCTGACTGAGAGATTTTGAGGGAACTGGATTGGTAATCAGGGACCTGTTAAATGGCCTGCACGGTCACCTGATATGAGCCCCCTAGATTTTTTCTTATGTGGTCATATAAAACAAATTGTATACACTGGGAAACCAAATAATCTTAATGATAAAAAAAAATGCGTGTCAAATAACCCCAGATGTCATAAAGGGGTTCTTGTACACGAGAACTTTTAAGGAGGTATGAGTTGTGTCAAATAGAATATGGGCGACAATTTGAGCATCTTTTATAATAATTATAATATTTACTGTTTTTTGTATTGTAGTATTTCTTATAATTACGTTAATAAAAAAAAGTTATCCCAAAAATTTAACTGCAAATATCTCAACAATGGTTAATGATAGGTATAGGACATCGTTAATAAAATTTGTTCGGAAATAAAAGGAAAATTAAAAAATGTAAAAATATACAGGGTGTTCCATTTAAAAAAGTAAAGTTGCATAACCCGCCGTATTTTTGAGGCACCTTGTACATTTGAAAATAAAACGGTTAAATGCATCTTATTAAACAGAATAACTTTTCTATTAAACATTTCTTTCTATGTCTAACCGTTTCCGAGATAATGCTTGTCTTAATAAAGCCACCCTGTATACGCTAAATTAAAATTTTATTTTTTTTTAACCCCCTATAACAATAAGGTGAGGGTAGTAATGGGGGTGGCTAATGCCAAAAAAATTTTTGAGACCTTAACTTCTTTTATACATACTAAATACCAATTTTATATACTCTCTCATTGCTTGATTTTCCTATTTACCCATACTTATCTCAATTTATCCCCCAACCCTTCAACGAAATAAGATGAAAATAAAATCTGGTTCTAGATCTCGTTAAAATACATATGTGTACTAAAGGACCCCGCACCTTTCTTATGGAAATTGGCTGAATTTTTAATATGTTGTAGATTTCGATTTTCTCATTAAAAGCTCTCATGGTAACAAACTGCGGGGTCCTTTCATGTCAATATCTTAAACGGTTCCAGAGTAAACGTGCGTACAACAAAGGTTACAGACAGACAGACATATAGACATTTTCTTTTTGCTCAAACTTAAAATCTCGACGTTTCATGACATTCTAAACCTATTTGAACAATACAAATTTTCCAAAATTTTCTCTGCATTGCTATACTTTCACTGTATGTGGAAGTAATTATATAATTAATCCCACCAATCTAGGACTTAGGTATAATAATTATGCCTAACACCCGAGTAGGAGAATTGTAAATCGTTTGCAAAAAAATTAATAAAAATTAGTTCAGTCATTCTCGAATTATGTTCGAACAAATATACAAAGTTACGTACAACTGAAATTAAGAACTTTGTTTCCTGCCGACTTTAAGTGACAATCCTCGTTTTTCACTGTGATATATCAACACACTCTGTATTTAATTTCATAGCTGCATTAATAATTCGAACACCCGTTTCCAATTTTTCATTAAAGCGACCTAATTTACACGCCACTATTTATGTTTTGAATTCCATTTGAAATATTTCATAAAAAGCAAAATCGATGTAAACCACACTCTGAAATTTCAAAATTAGAACGTTAAAAACAAACGCGCGGCACGCGACATGCATTTTTGATTGGTAGACGACGTAAAATAAAAGCGATTTCAAATCCTGCTTTTGAATAAACTATCGACTAGTTGGATATTTCATAGTACCCAATCTGCATATCATAAAAGATTTACTCCTACTAAAGGATTCATTGAGTGCTTCGGTCATTTTTCTGCTTAAAGTATTTTTTGCATCAATTTATTTTTACTTATAGTTCAATAGCTACATAATAATAACAGAGTATAAAGAAAATTAAGGATATAAAACAAATTTAAATCTTTTGTAAAGCTATAGATTTATTAAAATTAAGTCGTGACGTGGTAAATAGCGGATTACATTTATTTACTTAATTACCTCTCAAGAGATAAATAAAAAAACTTGATCAAGAACACCTATAAATTTTCAAACTCATGTTAAGTTAGACTATTACTACTCTAATTTTATTGTTATGTTGTATTAAAACGACAGGTGTTGTTAATGTTCCAGTTGAACTAGTAATTTGTTGACAATTTTACGAGTTCATAATGCTTTCCTTGGAACAAAAATCATTTTTGAGCAGAAAAAAATTAGTTTTTTCTAAATCTTTGGAGACCTTGAGCCAAAAGACTTTATCTTAAGACACTTGCTAATAGTATATTACTTAACAAGAGTTATAGCAGCATATTACGCATGAGAAGAAGTTACTCACTAGCCGCATAGCGATGAGTATGTAATTCCATTAGTGCGTAATTACATTGGAACTGGAAGTGTGCATAGTTGACTACAGGCTTTTTTTTTCGAGGAGGGGGGTCTAAAACCCGAGCTAAAACCCCTCAGGAATAATTGCCCCCTTCCTGGTCTTCAGTGTTTCTTCATATCCTGGAACCGCTGTCGCTTACCGTCAGAATATCAGGTCAATCTTAGTGTTAAGTGTTAGTAATGATTTTCCTCTGCAAAGGTGTCCTCCCATTACTTCCCGACTTTGTTGAAACGATTAGAGTTTTTTTCGTCTGCTTCCTTGATTTTCATTACTGATGTTATTATGTCCTCCAAGAGTTGCCAGTTTTTCTCTGAATCTAGCATTCTCAACGACATGTCATCGGTTGTAATTGGGCCGCCTAGCCTTTCTTCTCTGCACCTGCTACACCAGAACACCCCTATACTCCTCGTCGTTTATTTTTCCACAGTGCATGCATTCTCGATCGATCTTTCCGATATCGTAGGCGTACTCTGCAAAGCATCCATGTCTTGTTAGGGCCTGTGTAGATAGTATCAACCTACCCGTGTCCTCTCTCCACCTATCTTTTAATATCTGGAATGAGTCTCCCCGTCCATCTTCCCTTACTCGAGATATTCCTTACGGCCAACTCTCTCATATATCTCCCATCTTTCCTTTGCTAGAACGTCGACGGGGCCACTATTAGCCACTATTAGCACTGCCTCGTAGGAGACCGCCCTGTAGGCACTACAGACTCTCAGTGCCGCACATCGCTGTACCCTGGCCAGTCTTCTTCGCGTTCTTTCCACTGCCATCGCACTTACCCATACCGGGGCCGCGTACAGGAGAATGGAGTGCACCACGCTGCCACCTTGCTGGCCTTCGATCCGCTGGTGTTATGCCTGCCTATGGCCGTTGTCACTCGCCTAGCTTTTTCCTCCATTTTCGTCACATGCACCTCGTATGTCAATTTCGAATCAAGCCAATTGTCCAGGTACTTTATCGCCTGGCTCCGGCCGATTTCCAGCTCCCCTACCTTCATTTTCACGACAGAGGTATTCCTTTTCTGGTTATGACCACCAGCTCGGTTTTCAAGGGGTAAGCTCCAGCTTCTTGCCCCTTACCCATCTGTCTATTTTTGCAATGGCCGTGTTAGCCGCCTCCTCGATTTCCCTTGCCGTTCTGACCGCGACTGTTATTGCCAGATTGTCGGCATATCCGACTACCTTAATGTTCTCCGGTTGGGGTAAGCGTAATGCATCATCAAACATTATATTTCACAAGGCCCAGGCCCAGAATCTATCTCTGTGGAACACCACAAGTCATCTTCCTCCACTGGGTGGCGTCCTCTGCCTTCAGCTCTATCCACCTGTTCTCGAGGTAGCTCTTTGCTATCCTGAGCAGGTACGGGACTATTCTCAAATGACTACAGACTTACTCCGCACAAGAAAAAAATGTCGACGTCTTTGATCTTTACCACATCGCCAAAAACGCTGACATATTTTACAGGCAGAATAAGTCTGTAGTTAACTTTACTGTACTTTGTCTATAACCACACTAATTACCATTAACTATAATATAAAGACTCTTAAGACATCAAATATATGATAAAATAGGGCAAACGCGAAATTTTTAAAGGGATCAGATTTTCGTTAATACACGGGATAGTCATACGATATCGAAATAGCAAGAATGGTATTTTAAGCACGTCGTGAACTGCAAGTGCAAAATCGAAAATTTAGTCCGACAGGAGCATATGAAAAATGGGATTCTTTAACGTACAATACTGACTATTTACAAAAGTGATCGTAGAAATTAATTGTAGAGGATTAATCAATCAATCAACTAAAACATACTTCCACAACACCCGACCTGAAGCCAGCTAGACAGACACGACACCCATCGCCATGACAGCTGAATGGATGGAAGGAACGGGGTCGGACAAGCTTAAGGAAATAACATAAAACCAATACTCCTTCCACTTAGAAGCGCATTATAAAAGGTGTTAGTACTAAGACAGTTGAATGATAATAATAGAACTTTGTAACTATACCTTAGTCGGGAAAGGATAGTGATGAATTGAACTGTCAATAGTGTCAAGCGGTATATGTCATTGAGCGACGTTGATTTGATAACCCATTGTAAAATTTATTTCGAATTATGTTCAGATGGTAAACATTACGTGGCGGATGCCTATCTGCTTAATATATGATTTTAAATTGCTGTTGTGATGAGCTAGGGTTTCAAAAATTTAATGGTTAGGTAAAGATAATTTTGAAAACAAACAAAAGTGTACAAAAGGAAATGAAAAAGAGATAAAGATGAAAATTGTGTAGATGTAGGGAGACAGAAATTATAGTTTATAGAAGTGTGGCTAGACACTTGTTATGGCAGAGTGTGTTGATTTCGAAAGGGGCATTGTGCTCCAATTTGGGTTATGTTGCGTGCTATCGGACTATTACCCAGGTTGAATGTTCTAACAGATCTACTGAATGCAGTTCTCTATGCGTATATCTGAGCAGTGTGCATAGAGATCTCTGACGGGGATTCTGATACAGGGCAGACCTCCCTCCCTAACCCTTCGAATGAATTTCTATTTGGCCAAAATAACCCAGTCGACGTAGGTATTTACCCACAAAAAATTGCAAACTGTGTAAACTTTTTTGTAATGAGTTCGTGAAAGTGTGTAGAATAATATCCTGAAAAGTTTACATTTCGCTCGGGTGCAGAACATAAAAAAAGTGAAAAAAAATTTTTTGTTCATTCATTTTTTTCAAAATTTTGAAATTAAATCAAGCTAGAAAAAAATAAAAAATACAGATGGATATATCACGTATTTATGAACAAAAAATGTTCTAACAAAATTTATCGTTAAAGCCACGGTTTTCCCGGAAAAAATAGTCAAGTGTATCGTTATAACTCGGAGCGAGATCCATGCGTGCACGCGCTTGAATACGCATGACTGTGACACCGACGCACTGAATTACATGTCACTAAATCAGAATTTATTCAATCTATATGAGTGTTGGTTCATTTAAAAGATGGAAATTGTAGCTTTCTGATGCTTTTTTGTTTTAAACAATACATGCAAAGGATGGATGGGAAAAATATACTTATATATATATATTATAGCGCCTGAACTCAATCGTCGGAATAAACAATATAGAAAAAAATAAAAGCACTTCAACAAAATTCTTTCTTCATTGAGAACTGTTGAAAAGTATGTACACTTCATGATTATTATGGTTTATTACGTTGTAGTAACGAGGATTAAAAAAAAAGTACATCTCAAATCATTTTAATTTTCTTGCTTGATGATTATTTTTGATAAATATATGTATTGAAGGCTGTAACTTGTTGAGAAATTGACCCATTGGAAAAAACAAAATATCACTATTTAGGAAAAAATGCATATTTTTCGAATGTTCAAACACAAAATCGTTTACTTGTATGCATTTTTTCGAAAATATGATCAATCAGATCATGATAAGAAATTGCGATTTTCACAATTTTATCCTTATAACTATGAAAATATCTTTAACTGTTTTGAATACAAATTCTGGAACTTTTCCAATACATTAACAAATGTATAAGGAATCCATTGGATATAGCTGAAATGTGGATAGGTGTACCTGTAATAAATACAATACAGTAAAGGCACGTAAAAATTCATGCGAGCGATTCAGCGGTTATGTGTGGTGTCTGTGTATGCATTGATAATTGTATATTTTTCCTCCATACTCACTATTTGTCCCCCTATTCACTAAGAAAAATGTTTAAAACGTGTAATCAGAAAGAGAAAAAACTTTGTTTTACTCGATAGAACAGCTAAGAATTTTTAGAGGTTCCATAGTATGCATTTAACCGTGCGTTAGCCGCGCAGAGTGACGAGGTTACTTCACTATTTTTTTCCAGGAATACCGTGGCTTTAGCGAAAAATTTTATTATGATATTTTTTGTTCAGAAACACGTGGTCTATCCACCTGTATTTTTTATTTGTTCCTGCCCTGACTTAATTTAAAAATGTTGAAAAAATTGGTAAAAAAAATTTTTTTCACTTTTTTTTAGTGTTCCGCATCCGAGCGGAATGTAAACTTTTCAGGATATTATTCTCTACATTTTCACGAACTCATTAAAAAAAAATTATTCAGTTTACAACTTTTTGTGGGTTTCACTATAAAAATGTTCTCTGTCGCCTGGGCTAAAACCGTTAAATAATAGCCCTTATTGATAGTTAATAACGTCCCAAATCTCATCGCTGTATAATAACCTACTCTAGAGTTCTACTTTCGAAGGGTTCTAGCTACCTTAGAAAGCATTCGTAAACTTTGTAACTAATATTTCCGGACACCCCGTATAGTAATATGAATGAGTTTTTAGCATCCTGCCTTTTTGTAAGATTAAAGTTCACGGTTCAAGGGCATACAAATTTTGCAATATAACATTGAAAATAATGAAATACAAGATAGGCAACTAGATAGACGGATAGGGAAATCCCATGTACTTATGTACATTTGCAACATTGGAGGATGGTGATCCATTCTTCGGAGGGAGCTGCACGCTTTATGTCGATTTTCGATGTTATTACTTTCATATCCAGTGGAGTATAGTAATGCAAAAAAAAATTGAAAATTTTTATTGTTCAAATAGGATATCATGAAAAGTGAAAGTTTAAGTTTGAGCAAATAGAGAAATTATGTCTGTCGGCCTGTCTGTCTGTAAATTTTTCTTTTGTGCACGATTATTCTGAAACCGTTTAAGATATTGACTTGAAATTTGGTACACGTATTTTAATGAGGTTTGGAATTAGATTATATTTTGATCTTATTCCGTTGAAGGGTTGGGGGGTAAATTGGCGTAAATGGGGGTAAATAGCTAAATCAAGCAATTGAGAGTCCATAAAATTGGTATTTAGTATATATAGGAGAAGATGAGGTCTCAAAAAATTTTTCAGTATTAGCCACTTCCCTCTATTAAAGGCAGTGAAAAAAATAAAATTGCGATTAAGTGTGTGTACAAGAACCAAAGACCAAAGGCCTCACATTTTTTTCACTTCAAGCACCCCCACTGTCACCCTTCTTCCATTACCCCCACCCACTACCGATGTGGCATATCGATTTTTGGGTTTTTCAAATATTATATTATTAAAGTTCCATAAACAATTATTTCCACATACAAAATTTTTTTCGTTGTGAGAGACTTGGATATGAAAGCAATAGTTATAGAATATGTAGACTATATATATTTTGGAAGGTTATTTTAATCAAATAATAGGCTTAAATAATACATCCTAATTTGACAGTCCATGTTAAATCAAATTAATACTATTCAGTCAGTGTATGTGAAACTAAAAGCCATCCATAAAAAACTTGTGCAATTTCATACATTTCCTAATTAGATATATCTACAGTTTTACTGCAAGTTTTCCCTCTGGTTGATAGCGGTACTTCAAAATGTATATCTCAAAGAAAGTTTCAAGTAATGGGAATTCTTACTCGAATTATAATGAGGTAATATATAAAATTACGTGCAAAGAAATAAGTCATTTGATACCTACTTTTTAAACTTCTGTCTTGTTCGTTGGTTCATGTTTCCATGTGAGTAAGTTTATTTTGTTATCGGGTGAAATTACTTAAAACTTCGCATTTTGAAGTGGAAAGAATTATATGGTATAGTTCGAATAAATTTATTTCTGGTAAATGTTAATAATTATTGTGTTAACTATGTATTTTCCACTTTGTTTTCATGTCTCCTTAAGAATTAATAAACACTATCAGAGAACTCCTATTAACTGTATCACAAAAGTATTCCGGACTATTTCTGATCCCAATGACAGTTCCTCAAAAGTAGTTCTAAACATCGAGAAATTCGTTGCTTGTGGTAAATTGCTTTTCTAGATAGAACGTTTTCTACGATTTTAACTTTCTATATTAACCAACATCAGAATCATTTTGTCGACCTAGGCACTACTATAACAGTTATTTATCTGTAACCCTTTATGTATATGTACTATAGTGAAAAAATTAGGCCGCTAGCGTTAGTATTAATATTTGATTTCTAATTCGTAACATATTTGAGACGGCTGACGGCGCAGATGATGTCACACCACTCCATTGTGTTCTATGTTGCGCGTTTATATTCAGTTTAAGCGTTGAGTTGTAGAACTTATCACTCAATGGTTTAAGAGATTTCTTTGTACACTGTGCGGGTGTGGTGTTATTTTTCGTTATTTAACTTATTTCATTCTGTTATTTTTTATACATAAAAGTACGTGTTCTCTAGAAAATGGATACGTTAAGGCCGATTCCAACATTTTTCCGTGTGTAGACATTTTTATGGTTACGGAATATTTTAATATTAATAAAGACTACATAAGAGCTGAAATGGGGGGTGTAAAATTATAGAGGTAAGTTAACTAGATACATATCTACTTTAAAAAGTCTACCGAATTTATCTAACTTTTAGGACAACCAGAGAAAATTAGGGCGATAACGCTGTTGGTTATGTGCAAATAAAAGGTATTTTATAATACATATAAGTTTTCATATCCTCTTCATGCTTATTATTGTACAATTATTAATAATGACGTATTACACCAGACTTACGTTAAAATGGTCCTCGCAACAATACTTCGTCCCTTTATTTCTTTCTCCCTGTGCATAACTTGCCGCCACAAATTCCTAATACTTTCATCACTTGGTAATGAAATAAATATTTTATTGGGAGTAGTACTGATGTACTTTTGGAGTCTGAAACTATACAATATTTATATAACCCCCTTTTTTAATCCATGTTAATAACAAAATACAGAACACTTAAAAGATATGAACGAAATTGGCACGTCCGTCCGTCGTATGTATGTACTATTCTGTGCAAAAAAAAGCGTACAACTCTTGAGCGTGATTTTAAGTTTTTTTTAGCTATGTAAATAGTATTTTTAAATAATACATATTGACAAGCAATGACAGGACCTATTTTTGACATTTGTAGGTATTCATTGACATCTACGATTTAAACAATTACAATATAGTTGTTATGGAAATGAAGTCTGACTTATACAGGCAGATAGTAGAAGTACGCTTTTTTTGCACAGAATAGTACGTACCGTATGAAACTATATGAGAATAGGTGAGCGGTCGACCGCCGAGTTGTGTGTATTTTGAGGGGGTAAGAGTTGAAAAAAATATCTAATATTTTGCACATTTATTAACTACAAGGTGTACTTTCAAACTATGAATTAAAAAAAAATGCTAGATGAGCCCATTGATAGCCAAAGAGGATTAAGTGCTTGTTTAAAAATGGAGGTTATGGATTTTTGCACTTGGCTTCTTCTCGTTTAAATATACGAGCCTGCACGCCCACTCCCTTTCATAAGCACCTGAACATTAAATTAAAATAGACGCTGTTTGCCGAAAGTGGAAAGCATTTACTGTGTATTAATGAAGTGTTTTTCACACTACAAAAAGTGACCCGAACAAAATCCACTAATAATTTAAACTGATTTAAGTTTAAATGGTCGAGTAACACAATTCTTACACTCAAAGATATCAGCACTACAACTTTTTAGTGGAAAATATACCAATATTGGAAAACTGTTGATTAAATAAACCTCGAAATAAACTAATAGAATGTATAAATATAAAGGCAGATACTTCGAACTACTGTTTATAACGATCCTTCATCATGGGCGGGGAGTATGCTATTGAAAACATATGGCGCTCACGCAATGACATACTATGACCCATGGAAGTTTTTCACGCACATCACGGTCTCCTTCATACAGAAAAGGCGATTAAGCACGGCTTAAATAGCTACATAGAGACACGGTAATGTCCAGTGGGCCAAGGGAAAATAGGCTCACACACAGAACAGTGAATGACACAGTTCGGAATACAACAAAATTTATTGATACCAAACCTGCTACATACAATTATTAAAATACTGTTACGTGTTTACACCCTTTTTGTAAACACCCTGTATCGTGGGTTCGGAAATTATAATACCAGGGTAACACTGGACACTATTTTATTAACTTACTAATAAAAACAATTCACTACTTCAGTCCCTTTATCTGTTTTGTTCATTCAACTGACTATTAAAACTGTACTAACTCGACTGTCTACTAAACTGAACTGTTCATTCCATTATATACCCTAGGTTATATATTCTGGATCTTTCCACTACATTCCAGCACATTCTATAGTGTTCCTTGAAACACATATTACTGCCCCCTCCTTAAGCCTGAACGTCCCGGTCAGGCAATTCAGTCACATACTTCGCCAGTCTATTCAAGTGTACGATTTTCATCTTCGACTTTTTACTTTTTTGTATTCGATCGACGACGTCACTGTTCCAGGTGATGACTGAATACGGTCGTCCTTCCCAAGGTGGCTGAAACTTCGGAGATCTCCATTCGTTCCGCTGTGGGTTGTGCAGCCAAATCAGATCCCCCTCCTTGAATCCCCCTGTAGTGGCATTTCGATCATAACGAGCCTTCATTCGGTCACTAGATTTGGTAACCTGCTCCCGGTCATTCTTCGGCTGTTCACGACTTTCATTCACATAGTTGCTTGCGGGAAGTGGATCCTTATCGGCAGCACAATTCTTACACTCAAAGAAATAGTATGGGTAAATTCAGCAAAAAAAAATGGTTGACTAACAATATCGTTAATTTTGTTAAACCAAACTATATTGATGGTATTTTTAAACAAGAGGGGTTTCCCATGCTCCCCTCAAGAGCCCATCTAAGATTCTCAGTGAATCCCATTGTGACCATTAAGCCTTCAATCCTACTCCTTTGTTTGAAACATCCTTCCATTCTGGTCGACTTCCTTTTTCCTTTGCTCGCAATATAGGTCCAATTTCCTCATTCCTCAGTTGCCCTTGTCTTAAAATTTCCTTTGTCCAATTCTTTGGAATCTCTTTACTTTAGTTTATGGTAGTCTACTCGTGATTCTTCGAAGCTGGCAAACCTTTATTTCTCTAGGAGCATCGCTTTCACTAGCCAGCACCGCCCCAGTGTCTTGTACCTCTTCCGGGTTCCACTGTCGACAATCTCGTCTAACATGGCCTAGTTTTCGCAGCTATAACATCGAATAGCCCCACCTTGGCTTGGCTTTCCACTGCTTTGTTGCTTAACCTGCGTTACCAGAGAATTCAGTTTGGCCAATAATCTACTGAACATTTCATGTGCGCCCATAGTGTCCAGGTTCTTTTTGTCCCAATATGATTCTTCGACAACTGCGGCATTTACCTCCTCAGGGCTTCGCTGTCGACAATCTCGCTTAATATGCACTAATTCGGTTTTGCTCCACCTTTTTGTTTGTCCTGTTTCCCCAGAGAATCTTGTTCGGCCAATAATTTACTGAACATTTCAAGCACGTCCTTAGTGCCCAGATTATTTTTATCTGAACGTGCCTCTTTGACTGTCACAGCACGCACTTCTGACGGTGGGGTGATTTTAAAGGCAGCCTCTACTTCAAGGGCACGCACCAGAGCCTCGCCAATACTTTGACGCCGCGTTAACCTAAGAACATGCCTGACCTCTTCGCCCCTTATGCCATCTAAAAAGGCTACCACGGCTAATTGTTCTTGGAATTCTCTTGGAGCACTCTGGTATGCCAGGTATGCCAGTCTTTCTACTGCAGCTTCAAGTTCTTGCAAGCTTTCCCCAGCCTTTTGCATCCGGGATTTCAGTTGGGCCTGGTATATTTGGGCAAGGTGTTGGTCGCCATATCTCAAGTCCAAGGCAGCTTCCAAAACTTTAAAGTCCCTTTGTTTCTCTACTCTGATAGTCTGAAGTAACTCTGAGGCTTGGCCCCTTAGTGCCAGAACTAATGCCTTGGCCTTTTCCTCGTTATCCCAGTTATTCGCACTTGCAGCCGCTTAGAATTGTCTCTTATAGGTTGTCCATGAGCTTTGATCGTCAAAGGAGGGAGGTTTTAATCGAGGACCTGATGATGTTATTAGTTGCCCTCCTTTTTCTCTCAATTATCGTTTAAGTCGCTCGACTTTTACTTTGACCTCACTCATCTTTTCTTCAAACTTATTCACTTTTCTTTTTATTTTACTAACTTCTGTGCTGACTTCACCCACTTTATCTTCGACCCTGTTTATCTTTTCTTTGACTTCATTCTTCAATTCTTCATTGGCAGAAATGATAGCGTCCTGTTGTTTTTTTGATTTGTTCATTCAGAATTTTCCTTAATTCTTCCTGGCGTCTTTCTTTTTCCTCTTTCTCCTCTTACTGTCGTATTTTCAGGTCCTCCATCATGTTTCTCAGTTCGGCTTTTTTCTTCTTCACGTCGTCTTTCTTGTTCTTCTTTTTCTTCTTGGCGTCTTATTTTCAGATCTTCCATAATTTTCTTCAATTCGTCTTTTTCTTCTTGACGCCGCTTTTTTTCCACTTGTCGTCTTCTTTCTTCACCCTCTGTTTCTTTCTGACGTCTTGTTTCTTGCTGTTCTTTTTCCTCTTGAGGTCTTCTTTCTTACTCTTTTTTGTCCTCCTGGTGCTGCTGCGCCATCATCCTCGTAAATTCCGTAAGTAGGTCCTTCATTGGTTTCTCCGTAGCCATGCTTCTTGTTGTAATGGGCATATAATATAATCACTTTAAGCAATTTATTACACAATGACGTTAAGAAAATTCAAATATCTCGTCGGTTTTTTCCAATGGAACTTTCACAACAATTCACTACTTCAGTCCCTTGATCTGTTTTACTCATTCAATTGACTATTAGAACTGTACTAACTCAACTGTCTACTAAACTGAACTGTTCATTCCTTTATATACCCTAGGTTATGTGTTCTGGATCTTTCCACTACATATCTCTGGAGGGTTGAAACACATAACAATACTTAGTACTAATTAATATCTTAAAAGTATGACGGCGGTTGTGATACGATGAAACGGACATGCGGTTAAAAAATCGGTATGACGAAAAGCGGTAGATTGGCACAGCAAATGGAGAAGCTGTGAAACGGATAATGTTACAGATAGTGCACGGATACCATGAATGAGGAGGCAAGACACATATTACCAACTATTAACAATGCAATGATTACTGCTACGGACAAGTCTGAAGAAGGTATGGTTAGCGTACGTACGTTTCAGTTCATCCAGCAGACAGCTGTAACATCAGATGATCCTGTTATTTAGGGTATATGGAGACGATAACAATGAAGAAAGTTGTGACTATTGTTCAGGAAATATTATTTGTACCTAATCATAATTGCAAAAAATCATTTTCCGAAATGTCCTCGTATCGTCATGTTCAAATTATGCAGATACGAAAATTAAGGTTTTCCATTCCGTTAGTACTTGGTCTGTCTGTACGTTTGTCTTGTGTCCATCTGTTGACGCAAAACAATAATATTTGACATGTAGTTAACACAATTGATAAGAAAGAAACCTATTTTAGTTTTATTGAAAAAGACATAAAAGAAAAAATAATTAACTGGACTAAACACGTCAACATTTGACGTTGGATGTATAGGGTAGTCTTTTGTTTTTATGAACCACTCTAGGAAAAAGCGAGATCATTACGTTGAATTGCTTTAAATTTCTAGGGCTGCACATTGAACCATGCCTACATTGGAAGGCACAATGTAAATTTCTGTCTTCAAAATTATCATCCATTTATTACTTCCACGTCCAGTGGAAGTATAGTAACGACAAAAAGTAACTTTTTTTGTGCGCACGTTTACTCCGGAACCGTTTGAGATATTGACTTGGTACACATATGTACTTTAACGAGATCTAGAACTAGATTATATTTGTATCTTGTTCCGTCGAAGAGTTGGGGGGTAAATTTGGGGAAAATAGGTAAATCAAGCAAGTAAGAATCCATAAAATTGGTATTTAGTATACACAAGAGAAGCTGAGGTCTCAAAAAAAATTTTGGCATTAGCCACCCCCATTACCACCCCCACCCCATTATTAAAGGGGATGAAAAAAAAATGTGATTTAGGGTGTGTACAAGAACCAGAAACCTCAAAATGTTTTTTTACTTCATCCACCCCCACTACCACCCCCTATCACCACCCCCACCCCGCTACCGATGTGGGGTATCGTTTTATGGGTTTTTGGGGTCGAGGATTTCAAATATTATATTATTAAAGTTCCATAAACAATTATTTCCACATACAAATCTTTTTCGTTGTGAGTGACTTAGATAAAAAATATGGATGCGGAAGTAGTGATTCCTTGGGCAGCGGTATTTTTTATTACTTCCACATCCAGTGGAAGTATCTCGGGAAGTATAGTAACGACAAAAAATTTTAAAAAAATTTTTATTGTTCAAATAGGCTTAGTATTTCATGAAACGTCGAGATTTTAAATTTGTGCGAAAAAAAAATTTCTGTCTGTCGGTCTGTCTGTAACTTTTTTGTGCGCACGTTTACTCTGGAACCGTTTAAGATATTGACTTGAAATTTGGTACACATATGTACCTTAACGAGATCTGGAACTAGATTATATTTTCATTTTGTTCCGTCGATTCGGTTGGGGGGTAAATTGGGGTAAATTTGGGGTAAACAGGTAAATCAAGCAGGTAAGAGTCCATAACATTGGTATTTAGTATGTACAAGAGAAGCTAAGGTCTCAAAAAAATTTTTGACATTAGCCACCCCCATTACCACCCTCACCCCACTATTAAAGGGGATGAAAAAAAATTGTGATTTAGTGTGTGTACAAGAACCAGAAATCTCAAAATATTTTTTACTTCATCTACCCCCACTACCGATGTGGGGTATCGTTTTATGGGGGTAGAGCATTTCAAATATTATATTATAAAAATTCCATAAACAATTATTTCCACATACAAAATTTTTTCGTTGTGAGTGACTTGGATATAAAATATGGATGTGGAAGTAGTGATTCCTTGGGCAGCGGTTTTTACAAATCTAAAACCCATTTTTACGGAACATCAACTAATCACATTATACTATGTTCAGGTAGAAAGTCGCCTGAGGTATGGTATCTGCTTTTGGAGGGACTCAACCCTCTCACATGACGTATTTGCGACTCAAAAACGAATTTTGCGGTGTACGGGCCGGCGTATCCAGCACTCACACATGTACAGATATTTTTAAAAACTTTAAAATACCAACATTGTACAGTTTATATATTTTCGAAATTTATTTATTTGTCTTCCACAATAAGTTTTTGACTAATAGTACTTATCATCAGGTAAATATTCGCCAAAAAAATAATTTACATGTACCATTCTCTAGAGTAAACATCACCTTTAAAGCTCCCAGCCGTATAGATGACAAAATATTTAATTGCCTTCCAAATACTATAAAATCCATAGACAAGGAAAATATATTTAAAAAAAACTTAAGTCTTTGAGAACAAAGAATTTTGAATTTGGATTTGAAATAGGGCGCGAATTTCTCGAAAATGTAGTTAGTTCAAAGGTGCTGGTAGTTAGTTCAAAGGTGTGCCTCTAAAGAATAATTTCTAGGACACATTTTTCAACATCCCGATTCCGTCGAATTTCGACGGGCTCTGCTATTTTTTTTTTATAATTTGCATATTTTTACCTCTAATACTATAGTGTGATAGTAAGTGAATTTAATAATTAAATTCATTTTAATTATGTTTGTGGTAAATTACTTTAAACTTTGGTAGGTAAACTTTAAAGTCTACCACCGACATTCTTATTTAATCGGACCGGGCGTCATTGAGATCTATAAAATTGGACGCCGTACGTGATATTTCATAAGTTTACTATCTCCGCAGCCTAGCGGTAAACCTCAATTTCAAAATAAATTGAGTTTGTTGAGAGAGTAGGTAATACTGAAAAATGTGACCTGGCCATTATCGCATAAAACAAAATGTTGGCTGCATTTCAACCGGTTACTGGCAGAGTTCTACGTGATAAGGATATTTTTATATAATACGTACTCAGAAAGCAGTTTTTAGAGAATAAGGAACCATTCCTCTTATCTCGTCTATATATTTACTGACATTATTATAATTGCAGATTTTTAAGTATATCTTTAAGGTTATTGAGAGTGGTGGATAAGAACACGAAAAAGTAATATGGTATTCGGGATTCGGGAAAGTTTAAAATTGAAAGGCTTTTTAGCTGATTTTTGGCCCCCATCGCTGAACGCATAAGATCCAGAGAAAATGGTTGGAAAAAGCTCAAAATTAAACAAAATACGTCTCCGTGGTATCAAAAGGCTGGAGAAATTTCTATTTCACCCTAAAAACATAAAAGCAACTTCTAAAATTGTTTTGAATAATAGCTTACACTGAATGTGAAAATTATATTTATTTTATGATAACTATTAGGTATTGATTCAATAGAGATAACAAAAGGGTAAAAACTACCCCTGTTCATACCATATTCAGGGGGTGGAATGCCATACACATTACATAATATTAAGAAAGTCGGTACCAAGGTGATTAAAAAACTCGGAATGTAAAAAGCACCGCCTCTTCCTGGTGCATTTTGGAAAACATAATAAGTGGCCAAATGATTCTCCTTTGCAAGTATTCATTTACATATTTACTGTATCCTTTTCTCCAACAAATGAAGTTCTTTAACTTACCCAGAAGTACCTTTACATGGAATAATATAACAGAGAATAAACTAATATCATTTTCAACCCCTTACAGTGATAAGCCATCTTTAATATCTATCTATTAAATGCAAACATAAGAACCAATAGAGACCTTTCATTTTTTGTACTAGATGCTGTTTGAACATCTCTAAATAACGGCAGTTTTTTTATAAGGAATACTATGTAAGTAAACAGTATGTGTCTTGATATGATTCTATATATTTCATAAAATGAAAATCTTTTCTTTTTCTAATATTACTATTATCTAAAGCACCTATTTTTTGGTATTTGAAGCGGTGAATACGATTCTACCACCTGAATAGGGTAGTTTGGTTGTTTTCGAGGTTGCTGTAAAATAACTCGCTATTTGTTCTTTATTAAAAAACGTGTTGACTAAAACCATACAGATCTATTGTAATATTATGTGCTGTAAATATTTTTCATATTCATGTAGAGGTAGTTTTCATAATGAGGATACTCATGTCAAGACAAAATGGGTGTCTGTCCCCTTTACTAGTAGAAAATAATTTAGTGCATTACATTACAAGTGCTGTGACATTTTTTTTTAGTATTCGAGGCTGTAAATAGAATTTCACCCCGAAAAAGCGCTTTTTTGTAATAATACTTGCTTTCATACCCTTCTGGGGGTTGTTTTTGAAAATGGATGCTGAAATCAGGTCATGAATTGAATAGTTATCATAAAATAAATACAGTTTTCATATACATTATAAGCTATTATTCAAAGCAATTTTAGGGGTTGTTTTTATGATTTGGGGAGTGAAATAGAATTTTCCCCAGCCTGTTGATACCACGAAGGCGTATTTTTATTGAGCCTTTTCCAACCATTTTCTCTGTGTATTATAAGTTCCGCGATGGGGGTCAATAATCTGCTATTTTTAACATTTGTTCTTTACAACTATCAAAACTTACAGGTTTATTGAAATAATTTCATCACGGTATGTAATTATACCTATCACATATTTTGTATACATTCATTACGTTTTATTTTTAAATTTAACTGTTACTACAGTACCAGAGGTAGAAAATATGCAAAATTTAGAAATATGTAATGATAAATTTTGTTAGATGATTTTTGTAGTAAAAGGTATCATCTTTAATTGTGTATGATCCCGGCACTTGCTCTTACCCACATGGGGTGAAAGCCACACCAAACTCTAAAAATTTAATATTTTTTAAACCTAGTATATGTATGTTTTTGGAGAAAACTTGGTATATTGTTATTTCCTAAATAACTATGGAGTAATCTAATAAAAATATAGTTAATTTTGGCGTTTAAAATGAGCATTGTTTAAATCATCATACTTTCTTAATGCATATTTTGATTTTATTATATTATTTTACACTACAGTGCCTTGTGCAGTAGCAAATTGTCGTTCTATGAAAATGGATCTATCAATGTTTCGTGTAAAGTGTAAGAGACCTTAATTTTCTTTTTATCGCCTTATTTATATTAATGTCCTGGCGGAGTTTAGCCGTAGGCTATTCTACCACTCAACCAGGACGGACACACACACACATAGACAATATCACAACACCCATTCCCTGCGACATTGCCATCTGCCGCAGCTGAGACTCGAACTCAGGAGAGGAGAGCGACTAGCCGTGTTGTCTCTTATATAACCGCGGCCTAGCCCACTGCTACCGTCTCGACAACACGTGAAAAACGCCACTACACATCCATACCCTAGCTAGGATTCGAACCCGGGACCCCGTGGTCGCAAGCCTAACACCTTAAGCACTGAGCCACCGAGCCGGTTTTATGACAGAAATTTTGCATATATATCTTCTCACGGTCATAATTAGTTAATATTGCAAAATATTGACATACACAAATAACACTCAGAGCTGACAAGGAACTAATAAAAATTCCTAAATTATATGAATATTATCTCCACATGCACGTCGTGGAGTGGAAGTATAGTAACAATGAAAAAAATTGAATTTTTTTTTTTCGAATAGGCTTAGAATGTCATGAAATGTCAAGATATCTCCATATTTTAAGTTTGAGCAAAAAGAAAAGAATTTCGGTCTGTCTGTAATTTCTTTTGCGCTTCCGACTACTCTGGAACAGTTTGTGATATTGGCTTGAAAGGTACATCTATGTATTATAGTGACATCTGGAACTAGATTATATTCGATCTTATTCTGTTAAAGGGTTGGGGGTAAATTAAGGTAAAAATAATGTGTGGATAGAAACCAACGGCCTCAAAATTTTTATTGGCATATCGTTTTATGGGTTTTTGGGGTAGACTGTCTCAAATACTGCATTATTAAAGTTCTATGAATAATACACAGTGGATTGCAAATATAGTGTAAAAATGTTTTCGTCTTAAGAGACTAGGGTAGGACATCTGGATGGGGAATTACTGATTTTCTAGGCAGCGGTTTTGTAAGGTAACACAAGTCTGAAATATATTTCTAAGGCTCTAGTAATATCAAACGTTACTATCAGTTTAGTAGCTTTATTTTTGGCCTCCACCATTTATTAAGGTGTTTGCAAAAAAACAAAGATTTGACGAAAATAACCTTATTTTAAAGTTTAATAAAAGTGCTTCAAACGGACAAAAAAATGAATATCTAGGTAAGTAATGCTATATATTTCTGGCAAATGACAACAATAAAATGGAGACACTTTTATTAAACAAATGTGAGACGCACGTTGTTTCGGTCACAACTTTTTTGTTTTATATGTTGTAGATTGTAGATTGTTTAAGTTGGCCTTTCTTCACCTCGGCCTAAAAGATCTTTGTGATTTACCCTACAACTAGATGTTGCCCAGGATTTCAAGACTTCTTGCAAAGCTTGTGATTTTCCTGGCTAACTTCCCTATGTCTTCAGGCGTTAATTCCCCCTGTTCTAGGTATTTTGGCCTAATACGGATAAACACTTTGAATTCGCAATGTGTTTCGCAGTCTCAGTTACAGCTTCACAGTATCTTCATTGTCATCCTCTCACATGCCCATATTCTTGAGATGATATCTCAAGGGGAAATGGCCAGTTAGAAGGCCTGTTATCAGCCTTAGGTCGAACTTTTCGAATTCTAGAAACCTTGTGACATTCTTTATCGAATATGTTATAAACCTTTTCGCTTGTCTTTGGCCTGGAGTATTCCTCCAGTAGGACTTCTTTTGTTCATTTTATCATTTTTGGACCTCCTCCGTTTGTCCCTTAGATAAACCACAGAACGGCTCGGATCCGAAAATTGGGGCTTCAGCCCCTATTCTTGCGAGGCTGTCAGCTAATTTACTGCCTTCTATTCTCTCATACCCCGACACCCATATCAAAGTAACCTTGTTGTGTTTTGCCAGTTGCTTCAGGGAGTGTCTGCATTCCCAGGAAATTTTAGACTCGAAGGTATAAGACTTGAGAGACTTTAATGCTGGCTATCTGAAAGTATAGGTCTTTGCCATGCGAGTGCTTCTGTTAAGGCATTCTTGGACACAGAGATCTATAGCATAGATTTCTGCCTGGAAGATGGTTGAGGTGTTATCAGGGGCTTTAGATAGCCTGCATTTAGGCCCCGCTACGCCCACAGCCACTTTATCCATCTTAGATCCATCTGTGTATTAGATGAGTATCTCTTTCTCCAACCGCAGTACTTCGATCCTGCTTGCCCGATGGCTCTCAAGAAGCACATCAAACAGGTAGTCAAAGTCGTGCTTGACTGACATTGAGTCAGTGGGTTTTGCCATGGATTCAAGTTGGATTAACTCAAAAATCCTTAAATGATCAGCCGGGTCTCCTGGTTCAAATTTAAGTGCCTGATGCAGCCTCAGGGCACAGATGAGTAGCTCTTTCTCCAACCGCAGTACTTCGACCCTGCTCGCCCGACGGCCCTCAAGCAGCACATCAAACGGGCAGTCAAAGTCGTGCTTGACTGACATTGAGTCAGCCTTCCTCACATGCAAATGCAGAGGACGGCATTGTCTCCATAGCTACTGTGGGACAGGACCACATTACTCCTAGACGGGCAATTCGTTGCATTTTCTGCAGCTTTCCTTCTGCTAGTTTCTCTTCTGTTTTTGGCCACCATACACATGATGCGTAGGTCACCGTAGGTCTGAGAACCGAAAGGTTCTCAGTATATAATTTTTGGCTTCAGACAACAAGTCTTACCAAACAGCCTCCGGCATGTCCAGATACTCTGTGGTTGCTTTTGTACGTGTCCTTTCCAAATGCGAGTACCAGGTAAGTTTTTGATCCAGATTACTTCTAGATACTTAACTTCACTTATATGTTACAGGAACAAAAAGAAAATGAAGTCTTAACTTCATTTCGGGCCTTATCATTTTTGACGGAAATGTCATAGAGTTTCTGAAATATTTAACATTTAAACTAAATATCCCGTCTTACAATATTCGAATGTCATCTTTAATCTTCCATATTCCCGAAATTATTAGTCCTACAGAAATTTGAAGTCCAAATTCATATCCATTTTAAAAGCTGTCTCTTTGATCTCTAGAATTTTTTTGCCAAATGTGAAATTTTTCGAGTTTTTTCACGAAAGGCTGGTTTCTTAAGCTAAAATTACAATTTTTAAGCCGTTGTAATTTAAGAACTATCCATTTATATGAAAAATTGTATGTAACCTTTTCTGCCAAAATACGATTCTCTTTCAGTTCCAATGGATTTTTTGTGATGTCAGCTTCTGAAAAGGAGTGGCATCTCCCTCCTATAAAATGTCAAACCTCGTATAATATAGAAACGTTTCTTTGTTATTTATTACAGGGAAAGAAGAAAAGACAATATGAACAGAAATTGCAGCCTAATGGTTTTAATATTAAACTGTCCGTCATTTTGATTTGTCTAATTTATTGTTTTTGGCTGACAAATTGACATTAATAGGAAGTTATTCAGTACGAAGTTTATTTAGTACCAGAAATGTAGGCGTTATAAATAAATTTAATTGAATTTACGGTTATTATATTTACAATGAAAATGGAATTATTAACCTACTAAATCATAGTTCATGTTTATAAAATGAAATGTAACGGTAATGGATCGGTAGTTATATTACAATTTATTTGTACAAACAAGATGCCAATGATAAATATTTGAGAGTGAACATGACCGGCACCGGCGCCGACGCCGCCGCGGGCGACACAAAATGTAAGAGAAATATATGTACCAGGCCAAATATAATAAGTGAACATTTTCATTTTGGCGAATTAAATTTTTAATTTGATATAAACTCTAGGTAGCGAGAAATTATTAAGAAATAAGTGTCGTAAGTGAGGATTTGACTTATGAGTGAGCAAATCAAACCAAAGCAGATTTATTTCATATTTAAGAATATAATTTTTTCTCGATACTTCCGTATCCAGCTGGATATCCGCTAACTAAGGCTACGGGTTTTCACGTTTCAGAGTACGTAGATTACGAAAATTAAAGCCATTTAATTCCGTCAGTCTGTCTGTCCGCTGGCGCTATATCTACAAAACCACTTGACGGAGAAGGATAATATTTGGTAGGTTGTTGACGCTACTGCCAACGAAGAACTGGGAAAAATTCCGTTGAAAAATATACGGGAAAAAAAAGACGGAGCACGGTATGACATGCAGTTAACACAATTGTCAAGGAATAAAAATATGAAAATGCAGGTGGTCACTTAAAAGAAAATAAAAAATGTGACGGAGGATGATAATATTTCGCATGTAGTTAATACAACTGCCAAAGAAGAGGAAATATGAAAAAATATAGGTCACCCATAGACAAATTTAAAAAATGTGACCGAGCACAATAATATTTAACATGCAGTTAACACAACTGTAGTAGAAGAAAAATATGAAAAAAAATATGTATAGATTGGTCACTCAAAAAAAAAATGTTTAAAACATGGAGGACGATATTTCGCATGTAGTTAACACAACTGTAGAAGAAGAAAAATATAAATAAAATATTCAAAGTGGTTACAAAAAATATATACAGGGTGGTCACCCAAAAAAAATGAAAAAACTTGTCGGAGTACGATAATATTTCGCATGCAGTTAATACTACTGTCAAAGAAGAAAAAACCCAAGCTGCCCAAGAATTCGTCTACCCCAAAAACCCATGAAGCGATATCCCACATTGGTAGTGGGGGGGTATTGATAGGGGGGTGGTTGTGGAGGTGGATGAAATAAAAAAAATATTTTGAGGCCTTTGGTTCTTGTACACACACGAAATCACAATTTTTTCACCTTCTTTTACAATGGGATGGTGGAAGTAATGGGGGTGGCTAATGCCAAAAATTTTTTGAGACATTAGCTTCTCTTGTAGATACTAAATACCAATGTTATGAACTTACCTGCTTGATTTACCTATTTACCTCCATTTACCCCCGAACCCATCAACGAAATAAGATTAAGATCTCGTTAACATACAACATACATATGTGTACCAAATTTTAAGTGAATATCTTAAAAGGTTCCAGAGTAATTGTGCGCACAAAAGAAGTTACAAACAGACAGACCGACAGACAGACAGAATTTTTTTTTTCATTCAAACTTAAAATCTCGGCGTTTTATGGCATTCAAAACCTATTTGAACAATAAAAAATTTTAAAAATATAATCCTATTCTTTAAAAAATATACGTTCAACTTATTATTTTGTTACGCATATTCTGCATCAAATATAATTAGACGACTAAGCTGGACAATAGTATGATGAAAATGAAGATGCTTCGATTTTTGAACTATTTTCTTCTCATTTACTTCCAGTGCAGGAAGCTTTTAGGTAGTCGGCTATTTTAGAAACTTTAATGAAACCCTAAAGCTTGAACCAAAAGACCCTTTCTTTTGGTTCAAACTAACATTATTGTACCTTAAGAAATAAGTCTATGAAATAAGAAATATATCCATAATTACCTACAAGTATGGGTCTTATTCGATGAATTATACATCTTTCTTGCTTTTCTTAATACAATCCAGTCAATGAAAGCGTTGTAGAGAACATTGAGGAGGGGAGAATTTTTCTCTACAGAAATGTGTTGAGGGTAGTTAGGAGGTAAACATACTAAAAGTCCCCGTCCCCAGCCCCGCGCCGCTTCAGGGGGAGAGGGGGCTGGAAATGTTTCCTTTTTCGATACTTCGCTTATAACTCGGAAACGATGCGTCGTACGGAAAAAGATAATCTATGCAAAGTTAAACGTAACTAAATTTCCCACAAGAATGTTTATACCTATTCATTTTCTTCCTATGTGTTATAGTTTACGAGATAATCGCCAGCGAAAATCGATAATTAATAAAAAAAAATCAATTATGTACCTTGAATATTTCTATCAAAGCGGTTTACCGTGGTCTGCTAATAAATCACAGTCACAAAACAATCTTTATTTTACAACACTTGACGTATTTACTAACGTAATATTTTGTCGAAATCTATACATTTCCTTAAATATACAGTGTGACTCACTTAAAATGAAGATACCTTATAACTTTTTTATTTTGTTTCCGATTTGAATCAAATTTTACTCAAGTATAGAACAAATTAGAATGTACTTATGACCAGAAAAACATTCGACTGCTACAAAGACAAAGCCACCTGCGGTAGCAAAATATGAGGAAATAGATTAAAAATCATATCCCATATCACCACATCCCTGGAGAGGAGAATTCTCCCCTCCTAAATGTTCTCTACAATCCCCTTTTGGCATTCATAAATTGAACTATTGCTAATATATTATAAATGTTTTAATAAAACTTCACTTTTAAAGTAAATATCACAGCAATTTAAAAAAACTAAATGTGTTGCAGAAAATATCTAAACACCTATTCGACACCAAACCAGATTAATATATGGAACCTCTTATCTATCGAACAGTAGGGATTTTTTCCTTTTTCATATCTAATAGTCAGGGGATTAACTGCTTTATTCGCTGTACAATCGTCTAAGATTGCAGTGTCTGCTGCAGTTTTTCATAAGCCACTATAATGTGAGCTGAGGTTGCTATGTTTCTCTGGAAATACTAGCAGCAACTCCTCTTAATTAACTTGTCGTATCGAAATAATATAGCGTTGTTACCACTCTAATCTTAATCTCATATTTGATGCCAGATAAAAGAGATTTATAAAAAACCGCTGCCTAAGGAATCACTACTTCCACATCCAGATTTTCTATCCAAGTCACTCACAACGAAAAAATTTTGTATGTGGAAATAATTACTTATGAAGCTTTAATAATATAATATGTGAAATCCTCTATCCCAAAAACCCATAAAACGATACCCCACATCGGTAGTGGGATGGGGATGGTGAATGGGGGGGTGGATGAAGTAAAAATATATTTTGAGGTTTCTGGTTCTTATACACACACTAAATCACATTTTTTTTCATTTCTTTTAAAATAGGGGTGGGAGTGGTAATGGGGGTGGCTAATGCCAAATATATTTTTGAGACCTTAGCTTCTCTTGTATATACTAAATACCAATTTTATGGACCCTTACCTGCTTGATTTATCTATTTACCCTAAATTTGCCCCAATTTACCCCCCAACCCTTCGACGGAACAAGATGAAAATATAATCTAGTTCCAGATCTCGTTAAAGTACATATGTGTACCAAGTTTCTAGTCAATATCTCAAAAGACTAAACGTGCGCACAAAAAAGTTACAGACAGATCGACAGACCGACAAACAGACAGACCGACAGACAGAAATTTTTTTCGCTCAAACTTAAAATCTCGACGATTCTAAGCCTATTTGAACAATAAAAATTTAAAAAAAAATGTTTGTCGTTACTATACTTCCAGTGGATGTGGAAGTAAAATTAGATGTATGTTTGAAAATCTCCATTTTAAATAATATTTTTCCAAAAGATTAAGTTGTCCGTACATTTCACTGTGAAGTAATAGAGCAAAGGACAGGGTCCTTAACATGAAGTTTCAAAATTTTTCATGTTATTGTTGTACCATTGTTATTTCGAAAATGCGAGACCCTCTTTGAAAGCAAAATGGTATCATTTATGTTATTAATACAAGATTAATTCAGAGGCGATATTCTCTTTGATTTGTGATTATCTCTTTCTATGGTCTGGATCAAAAACCCTTGTTAATCTGCTTCGAGACGTTTATGATTGTTATTGATCAGGAAGTACGTTCGTGTTCTGGACAGAAACACATTTTATTTAATACGCATTGGTAAACTATCGTTCAGGAAGTCGTATTTACTGATCATGTATTATTCACGTGAACGTATTTCAAATATAAGGATTGTTTGTCAGGTAGAAATAAAAGAAAATGCATTGACGTTTGAAGTGATAAGTTCCCGTTATTATATTTTCATGGAGGGAAGGCCCATAATGCTTTGAAATATTAATGATTATTCATAATTGTTTCAGTCTGATTTTCTAATCGAACCGATAAATGGATCTTAATGAATAAATCAATTACTACAAATATTTCAAAAGATACAAGGGCCTAATTATATTCACCTGTTTCAGAATTATTACTCCTCTTCAGTGCAGCTGTATCGCTCGTGTTAGTAGAGGTCCTTAGCCGACATTGGGCCTCCCCCCACCACTTTATGTGACGTCATGACCTTGACCTTGGATGACGTAAGCGTCCTTGGGCTGTGCACGCTCTTGTATCATATCATTTGACCTTGAAAAGGTACGTTTGCCAAGCACACATTTTGTGCCTCTGTGGCCTTGACCTTGAACGGCGTAAGCGATCCTAATATGTAGACACTGCCCGATCTTGTGTTAGGCTTGCGACCTCGAAAAGCACGTTTGTCAAGGATAGAATGTGTTGTGACGTAGTAGCACTTGGCTATAAAAGAGTGAGAGGAGTTAACATGTAATCATTCTGAACGTTAGACTCCTGTAGTAACGTAGCAAAGATGTATACGTGTATTTGTGGTGCTAGTTTTACGCGAGGTGATAATATGCGACGCCATCAGAGGCAAGCATGTAAAAACTTAAATCAAGATGGCCCTTCAGCAAAACGGCCAAAAGTGGATTCAAACCCTTCAACGTCTACAAGCTTGCAAACGTGTAACAGCTGTAATGTGACTCTAACAGCTAATCAGATGCAATCTCATAAAAGAACATTGCAACATAGAACAAATTCATGTGTACCTTTGATGGATGGTGTAGAAATTGTTCGAAGTGCTTTCAAATATAGAATTATAACTTACCGAGTGCATAGTGAAAATGAGAAATTAGACTATATAATATTTTTCAACGAAATTAGACCTAAAATATTAAATTTATTAGAAGAAGTGCTGTTACTTCACAAAACAGTAAAAATAAACATGGAGACGTTTGCCAAATACATATTGCAAACTCAAGAAATATCAGAAATGAAATCATTTAATACCCCCAATAAGATTTTGGACCAGAGTATGGATTTAGGCAACTTTCTCGATACCTTTGTGGACATGATGGTGACACAAACTACAGAGTTCCAAGAACGTGATTCCGGTATGTAAATATCTATTGATGTGTAGAATAATGATTAATAACTGCATATTATTTTTTAGGATGGGCCCTCGTGCAAATAAAATTTATTGAAATAAATGTAAATAAGTACAGTCCACTGGGTGGTTCATCATACATCAAACTACCAAAGTTCATAGAAAATAAAAGGGCCATAGTGAATATAGAAAACCAGGATCAGTATTGTTTTGCTTGGGCTGTAACTTCAGCGCTGTACCCTGCAAATGGTCGAACATCTGACATGTCATCTTATCCACATTATTCAAGAGTTTTAAATTTGACAGGTATGGATTTTCCAGTTAAATTGCGGGATATTTCAAAATTTGAAGAATTGAATAATATATCGGTTAATGTATATGGTTTAGAAAAGAAATTTGAGAATAATAGAGTAAAGTATGATGTTGTCGGACCTTTGCGTTACTCTGAGAAGAAATTGCGTATGCATGTTAATTTGTTATTAATTTCCGCGGAATGTGATGAGGATCATCATTGTACGGTAGACTGTGCCAAAACTCACTATTGTTGGATAAAGAATTTATCTAGGTTAGTTTCACATCAAATTTCTGCTCACGAGCATAAAAAATATTTTTGTGACGGATGCTTGCAGTATTTTAGTAATGAGCGTCAGTTAATGCTTCATCAGAAAAATGATTGTAATCATATTTATACAACAACACCATCGAGACAATTTCGGATTGATAAATATGGGAAACAGGTACCGGAAAATATATTAAAATTTGAAAATTTTGAAAGGCAAATGCAAGTACCATTCGTAGTGTATGCTGATTTTGAATCTATTCTGAAACCAATAAACACATGTGAGCCAAACCCTGAATTCTCTTACACTAATAAAACTTTCATACATGAGCCCTATTCCTTTGCATATTTCATAAAATGTTCTTTTGATAATTCCATTTCCAAGTTTGAACTATACAGGGGATCCGATGCAGCTAAAGTTTTTGTATCGCGTATAGAGTCTGATTTAAGAGAAATTTATAATACATATTTGAAAGATATAGTTCCAATGACTCCTCTGACATCATCGGAGAGAGAAAATTTTAATAACGCAACTGTTTGCGGTATATGTGAGAAACCCTTCGAAGAAGGCGATGTAAAAGTGAAAGATCATTGCCACGTCACTGGTAAAATAAGATTCGGTGCTGCTCATTCTATCTGTAATTTAAATTATAAAATACCAAATTTTATTCCGGTTACATTTCACAATATGAGCGGATATGATATACACCTATTTGTGAAAGAGTTATGTTCTCATAAAGACAAAATTGATGTAATACCACAAAACAAGGAAAAATATATATCTTTCACAAAACATCTTTATATGCATGATTATGTTAACAGCAAAGGAGAAAAGAAAAATAAATTTTTAAAATTACGATTCATTGATAGTTTCAAATTTATGTCGGCATCACTACAAAATTTAGGAGAAAATTTAACCGATAACCAAATGGTTATGACTAGAAGCTTTTTTGCTGATAATGTAAAATTTAATTTAATGCGACGGAAAGGTGTGTTTCCATACAGTTTTGTGGATAGTTTAGAGAAGTTAAATAATAGAAATTTGCCTTCCAAGCAGGAATTCTATGACAACTTAAATGAAATACATATATCAGATGAAGATTATGAAAGAGCTAAAAATGTATGGAGGTTGTTTGAGTGTCAGAGTTTGGGCGATTATTCAGATGTCTATTTAAAATCAGATGTGCTTCTTTTATGTGACGTATTTGAAAATTTTCGCGAAATTTGTCTGAATAAATATAAATTGGATCCAGCTCAATATTATACAGCTCCAGGTTTATCTTGGGACGCTATGTTAAAATTGACAGGAGTGGAACTAGAACTATTAACAGACATTGATATGATTCACTTTTTTAAAAAGGGTATACGTGGCGGAATAAGCCAGTGTTCAGAAAGGAAGCATATTGCGAATAATAAGTTTCTTCCTAATTACAATCCCAATGAGCCGTCATCATTCATTACTTATCTAGACGCCACGAATTTATATGGACACAGTATGTCTCAGGTAATACCTACAGGTACATTTGAGTGGTTATCTGAAAGAGAAATTATCGATTTAGATGTTACCAATATTTCAGATCAAAGTGCATGCGGGTATATTTTTGAAGTGGATATACATTACCCTGAAGAGTTGCACGATTTACACTCAGACTTGCCATTCTTAGTGGAAAACGTTATACCGCCTGAATCAAAATCAAAATCATCGAAATTAATTCCAAATTTGAATGATAAAAAGAGATATGTTGTACACTACAGAAACTTGAAACAAGCCATTAGAAATGGTTTAATGGTATTAAAAACGCATAGAGTGCTTAAATTCAATCAGTCACCTTGGTTAAAAAAATATATCGATTTGAATACAGAAATGCGAAATAAAGCAACCAATAAATTTGAAAAAGACCAGTATAAGTTAATGAATAATGCGGTTTTTGGTAAGACAATGGAAAATGTCGATAACAGAAAAGATATTAAGTTAGTTACTCACTGGAGTAATCAAAGAAAAACTATAGGTGCAAATACACTAATAGCTCGTCCAAATTTTAAGTCATGCACAATTTTCTCCGAAGATTTTGTAGCAATTGAAATGGGTAAATTGAAAGTACTGTATAACAAACCAATTTACGTGGGCTTTTGTATACTTGAATTGTCGAAGACGGTTATGTATGACTTTTTTTATGATGTTATTAAAAGTAAATTCGGTCATGATTCTTCGTTGTTGTATATGGACACAGATTCGCTAATTATTAAAATTTTTACCGACAATTTTTACGACTTTATTGTACAAAATCCCGAAAAATTTGATACGTCTAATTATAATGAAGGAAATAAATTTAATATTCCAAAAAATCCATCAGTGCTCGGAAATATGAAAGATGAGTTCCCTGAGGATCCTATTATTAGCTTTTATGGTACGGGTGCAAAAGCTTATTACGTGCAATCAGTTCGTAATGAGCTAAAGAAAGCCAAAGGTGTAAAGAAGTCGGTGATTAAAAAAGAATTGACGGTAGACGACTACAAGAAAGTCGTTGAACAAGGGGGTTTAATATTTCGAAAAATGAACACATTTAGAAGTCATTTACATGATATTTTTACAGAGATGCAGAATAAAGTAGCTCTTTCTCATCATGACGACAAGCGTTTCATTATCCCAAATACTTCAAAGACGCTCCCCTGGGGACATTCTGATATAAGATTCTTTCAAAGTGAGCCAAAGCAAAACTTTGATTGGTTAATATCAGCCGTAAATAGTCTCGAACGAGGTGTTGAAAAAAACAATGATAATTTAGATGCTTTACTTGCAGCAATAGCAGAGTTAAGCCAGTCTAATCATGCTTTTAATACTTAAGGCAAAGATCGGCAAACATAATACAAAACTGGAAAATTCATCCCAATATTTTACTTAATCAGAAAGTAGTCAATAATTGTAACAAATGTATGTATTCTCTTATTATTCGTTAATAAAATTTGTATATAAATTGTTGTGTTTTTCTTAATATATGAGTTCTCTCAAAATAAATGGTAGTCAGATAATGTAAAGCTATTCACTATTTAGTTGTACTGCTACTGCATCTAGCCATTTGCTCCAGCAGTGGTTAATTTCAACCAATAAAAAATAAGAGTGGGGTGAAGAGGGGGATTAATTTACAACCTATGAGAATAAGGGTGAGGTGTGGAGTAGGGGAGTTGGTGGGGTGAATTCCTCACGTTAGCGTCACTGATGCCGAGGAGGAAGTTCTTTTCATCTTCAACTTTTAAGTCGATCAGACGTGTTCGTGCTTTTAAAGCTCTAATTCTTTAAGTTTTGTATTCCTCTGTGGAAATTTATCTCTAAAAATTAGAAATGGAAGGTGCAAGAAGGTCTCCATCACCAATTGTGAATACCCTGACGGCGATGGCATTCGTAGCCAACTACCGACCATCGCAGGATGATATTGTGTTACCCACGCGCAATAATGGCGGCGGCTCACAACGGCTACCGATGGCTAGCAATGACTTTGGTGACATCCAGGTAATTTCTTATTTTAATTAAAACAGAAAGTGTGTAAGTTGTGAAATGCTTAATATCTAAATAATATTTTCTTTTCAGACGGATATGTATCTTACCGAGGAAGACCTTAACAACATCGACCCAGCTTTTTTGCGTCTCCTGGATGAAGTTGAAAATACGCCTCAGTCTGTCAAGAAAGGTCAACCAGGGAGCAGCAATGTCGGCGTCGGTACGACTGCAGCGTGTCAGGGTGAGTTGAGTGTGCCGAAAAAAAATCTCGCTCGATCTTCGCCTACTGTTACGAAGAAGGTATTCATCGATGATGATGATGATGATTCTGATTTTGAACCTTGCTCGAAACCCAAGAAAATTAAATCAGCATCTTCGTCATCGAAGAATAAAGTTGACGATGCACAGTCAAGCCTTTCAAAGACTTCTCTACCTACGAAGGCTGGTTTAGTGGTCAAGGCGAAATCCTTGGCCTCTAAAAAATCCAGCAACAAAAGGACGCTGGTAGGGAAATCTAAGAAGGTCGATGATAATTCAATTCTACGCAACATTTTAAATGAGAATAAGTCTGTACCAGCCCTTCTAAGTCCTATTAAAGATAATCCTAAAAATGTAAAATTTGACATATCAAACAAAGGCAAAGGGCTGGTAAATAAAACTACTCCAAAAAAGTCGGGTGTGAAAGAGATGACTGTGCCTCGTAAACTTACCGATAGCAACGGTTTAGAACAAGCCACTTGTTCTAAACCGTTGAGACCGGAAATTCGTAAGAGTATTCCGGTTGTGAATCGGAATGATTCCGATTCAGAACCGGAGATTTTTTCTCAAGCCGACGATAGGAGTATCGTTAACAGTTTCGCTAATCTGTACGCGAAACTTAAAAGAGAGGCAGCGGAAACAATGGCGGCTCGACAAGGCGATGCGCGATTGATTACCTCTGCTCGAGATATGATAGAGCGGGGTAATACCATACTGAGAGAGGTAGAAAATCGCAGGATCGCCGACGAGCGAATTAAAAAGAGATTGAGGGAGATTGAGAAAATCTTGAATATCTGATGAGACTTTTGTTCATCAAATATTCAATTTTTTCCCCGCGTGTGAGTTTGTGTATGAAATCGGGTAGGATAATTTTAAGCATATTTTTAGTATTGTAATTTTAGGATAGTTTCTAAGTGAATTAAAAAAAAAAAGAAATAGTTTTAAGTCTTTGGTATTATTAGAGTAGTTATTTGTATGTATATTATAATTCTTTTTTTTCATTTTCTTTATAAAAATTTTATGTAATAAATAATTCTGCAATATCTGTTTTTTTTTTGTTTTATTTAAATTAAATGTATAAAGTTAGGTTAAGAAACCTAGGCATATATACACATATATACCTATATTTATACAGGTCATTAAAAAGACAAAATTTCCTCAAGGTTACGCAGGAGAATGCGTTATTTGACTAAAAATTACAAAATTTTCGCCGCTACGCGGCCTCGTGGCGCGAAAGTCAGCTATGCTGTCTTTCTGACTTACGCGCCTCTCGCCCGCTTGCGGCTAACATCATGTTGATTGTGGTATTATAAGACTTAAAATCAACTATTTCATTATTTGACTTTATTCATATTTATTCAATAAGAAATATACCCGTTCTAATATTACAAAGCTTTAAACTGTAACATGTAAGTATTATTATAAAAATTTAAAAATGCATATTTAAAATTATTGATGTTAGCCGCAAGCGGGCGAGAGGCGCGTAAGTCAGAAAGACAGCATAGCTGACTTTCGCGCCACGAGGCCGCGTAGCGGCGAAAATTTTGTAATTTTTAGTCAAATAACGCATTCTCCTGCGTAACCTTGAGGAAATTTTGTCTTTTTAATGACCTGTATAAATATAGGTATATATGTGTAAGATATATTATTTACAGTATACTGAACTTCAACAATTTACTGAACTGTATGTATTATTATTTGTAAATAAAAAAAAAAAAATTCAAAATACTGATATTTTATTTCTTACATAACTAATATAAATAAAATATAAAAATATAAATAAACAATATAAAAATAAACTAAAAATATGTTAATCTGAGTCGCTGTCATCCATTGGCACTGTATCTACAGACCAAGCCGATGGCGAAGAGGGTCTGCTGGGCGGTTCTTCCTCGGAGTCGCTGCCACCCATTGGCAATGTATCGACAGACCAAGCCGATGGAGAAGCAGATCTGCTAGGCGGCTCGGCTTCCATGGACCAGCTACCACTATCTGGATCTTCTTGATGCCCCAGATCTTCGTGGTGGGACACTAACACCACCCAGCTGCTGCTATCAGGACCATTCCCATCGTAGGAGTGCGCAACTCTAACGTCGTACTCCCAGAAAGACAATGCTGTTTCAGTGGATTCGCTGGAACTCACAACATTTTCTTGGGAAGCCATTTCTCTTCCAGCTATGCAGTTTAACTGAGGACCAAACGGTGAGGAGTTTCTCATATAAGCACACCCCCACTCCACCACAACCAACATAAACAAGCCTTGTAGATAGACAGTTTAATCCGTTTCTGCATCGGATACAGACGGTGAACTTTCAGAGGATACTGCTTCTGAGGACGTTTCGCGGTATCCATTTGTAGTGCTGTCGGCCGGACCCGGTGGCTCCTCTGTAACCCACGATAAATATGAACACCACTCACCGGTTTCAGGATCTTGATATCTTACTACTTCGCACCATACCAATGGTACAACATTCGATAACATCAAATCACTGGTAGAGGATATGGTTGGATCTTGGTTTGTGTCCATATTAAATGCAGAAACTCAAATGAAGAAGACTATACTATTTCCTACTATTAAGTCGATTTACCCCCACTTTATTTTGCTCTTAAAATATAAAGTAAAAAACAAACATTTTCATAAAATAGACATTTATTTACAAAAAGAATAATATATATAAAATTATTTACAAACTGAACTTAAATTTACCTAAGGACTAATATATAAATTTACTTAAACTAAACTATTTACATATTTACAATTACAATACTAAACTATTTACAATTTCTGTTTCTTGTTATTATTGCAAATGTTGCAGATTTCCACTGGTCTCATTTGGTGCAGCGGATCTCTGCAACATTTGCAATAATCTCTCTCCGCGTCCGTCAGACGTGTTGTAGCGTGGTAATCGACATGCCGATGCCATGCTATGTCGACACGTCGCTGGTAGCCCATGTAACACTCGTAGCACATATTATATTCTGCACCACCTCTTGTATCCACAGCCACATACGTCATAGTGGTGCAGAATATCTCACCCCCGGGGTGTCCTCTTAGGAGATACTTGTCCTTGAACTCCACTTCATCCTCTTCATCTGAGGCATCTGCAACGATGCCATCGTCGTCAGAATCAGCAGGTCCCCCTTCAAGTACGATAACATCATCGTCTTCCTCGTCTCCTGCGAGAACACCCTCGTTGGCTCCAGCAACTTCCCCTTCGGCATCAACAGCGTCGACATCGACATCGCCTTCGACACCAGGCGCATCTGCATCACCCTCATCGTCGCTCCACATATTGTTGATGAGGTCCAGCTCTGCCAACCAATCCAAAAACTGCAGGTTGGCACATCCCCTGGGTGCATCAACCATAAAATTTGGTACAGCAGCCATTGTTAATTAAACAAAAAGTGTAAGGGTAAACGTAAACGAATAAATCTGTTGAAGTGCTGAAAATCAACTGAATTATATCACGTCTCCTCCTCGCTTATATGTAGCCGGCGACCTTGGCCTTGAATGACGTCAGCACCCTCAACATCTATTAAATGCGAATGAATACGAAGAGGAGCACAGTTATTTTTCTGCTTTCGTACTGCATATACTATAAAGTATTAACAAGTGTTAAAATGCCTTTTCCAAAAGAGTGGGAATCCAAACCAACCATTGCCGCATACCCATATAGTACGTATAACCAAATTGTGTGTCATAATTGTTATGTGTCCTGGCCGAAGGAGTACATGAATTCATGTACGGGATTGTGTAGAAAATGTAGAGAGGCGAATCCTGTGCCAATTAAGAAAAGCCAAGGGGTTCAAGGAAGAGATGCAGGCGAACGCCAAGAAAATGAATGCCTCAAGTGTCTGCAGCTGTTAACTCGCACAAATTTCGGAGTAAGCAGAGATGTTTGTGATGTGTGCAAGGTGGACCATCCATTAAGGCAGCGGTGTCTCTCTTGTGATAGGTATAAAGACGATTGTTGGAACAATGTGTGTAGGATGTGTAGAGACGATAAAATATTGTGCGAGAATGTTGGTCATTTTTATGGGAGTTTTGTGCATCACGAAAGAAAATGTTGGTGTTTTAATCAAGAAATCCAGTTGTTAAGGCATGAGATTAATTCATGGAATTAAGGCATGGAATTTTATGAAGATGTAAAATTTCTTTCTTTATTGTATTTGGAATTAGAATAATTTACATTTTGGGAATAAAATATATTTAAATAAATTTGTTTTTTTTTTTCTTCTATTAACTTACTGATATATAAAATGTAAATAATGTTACAGTGAAATAAAGAAAATAATGAATTTTAGACATTTAAATAAAACACATTAATGTCGTATACATATTTTATTACTATACTACTGATACACAAGTAAATATATAATTGATTATGCATATTTTACAATGTTTAATATTTAATAAACTACACAACGTCCATTTTGTCAATCCAAGAGTTGTGTTCTTTGGAAAGCCCCATCCATTTAACAAATATTCTGTTTCCTTTTTTCCTTAACACCTTCTCCACTAGATATACATCGGGATATTTAGTTTTTTGTAACTCCATTTCATAAAAACATCCTTTAATTGGTTGGCCATACATATCTTGAAGCTGATAAGTTGTTGGGTTAGTTATGTTTATTTTTACAATTTTAAAAAGTTCAGTTGAAAAATTGACTGTAAAACCTTTTTCAAATACACCTTTGTATGCACTTATTCGAACTACGTCACCAACATGAAACTTAGGTTTTAAAGCAATCCTAATATTATCATAAGCACTCAATTTTGTGGATGGTTTTACATCAGCAGGCTTCATACCAATCGTGCGATGTACTTTGTTATTGTACATATTTGTAACGTTGGCTAGAATGTCGAACCATTTGTATTTACCTCTAGCTGAGAATTCTTTATATAACCAATTTTTTAATGTCCGTATCACTCTCTCCACAACTGCTGCTTTCTTTGTACTATACGTCGAGTAATGATTAATGGAATGTTGTTTCATTAAAGTGGAAAAGTGTTTGTTGTAGAATTCGGTACCCTGGTCGCTTTGAATATTCTTAGGTGAGTAGTTTGATTTTTGCAAAATGCTCCTCATACCCTTCGTAATTTCAATTGCCCTTTTATTTCTTAAAGGTCTTGTCCACACATATTTTGAGTAGCAGTCAATCACTACGAGAATATATCGATAACCTTTATTCTCATTAGCATATGGCTGCATTTCAGCCAAATCAATTTGCCATAAATCACCGTAACCCTTGATGATTGTTCTTCTTCTACGGAAATTTTTACGGGGTAATCTGTGCAGCTCCTCCACAATGCCCCTTTTTGTACTACTAATTTCCATGATAACTTCTTGATTCCAATGGGGAGGATACACCTAACTGGTAGATGTTTGCCAATAGACTAATTTCTAATAAGTTAATTCTTCTAATTTAACAAGTTTCTCAATTAAATTATTAATCTGTTTAGTGTTTAGAGTAACTGCATTTTCAACTTCTTTATGTTTTTTGTCAGTATCTTTTTGTATTTGTTCATTAACATACTTTTTCATTGCTGTAATAACTTCTCCTTTTTTTCTTTGCATTTGATCATCAACATACTTTCTCACAGCACCACTAACTAAGACAGCTTGATCATTAACTTTATGCATTTGCTCATTAACATACTTTTTCATAGCTCCACTACTTAAGTCAGCTTGACTATCGACATACTTTTTCATTGCTGCAATAATTAAATCACTGATCTCATCCATAGCCTTGTGGATTTCTGCAAAGAATGTAGCAAAGCGATTTTCAACATAGTTACGTGTTACACCATCCTTACTATCTACTGGTTCTCCAATGTTCTTTAAACGTTTATTCTGGATATCAAAGTGATTATCTGTGGTGAGGTTAAAGCCAAGACCTGGTGGACCGCGTACGACTAATGATTTATTAGCGCCGCCTCTTCTACGTCCAAACTTGTCAATTGTGTTGTGAACAGGTAGCATTTCTGATTACATCTGATCTGATTTAAGTATTTCACAATATATTATACTTCCCAATTAGATATATTCACAGGGAAATTTAATAAAATCAATTTTTCTTTTTTTATTTAAATTATTTCTTCCTACGTTGGACACTCCTTACTGGAATTAAATTTAATTTCGCTAAAAGATTATTTTTTCTTCTCTCATTTCCTCCAACAAACTAACTATTTCATTGTTAACACCACTGTTACCTGCCATTTTTGAACTATACAGCAGACGTAGACGATCTACCAACTCTTTCGGTTTATTCCAATAAACATAATCCACACCTCTACTATTGTATAATTTCTTAATAGGCATACCCGAACCTTTTCTAGATCTTGTCATTACTGTAGGAGATAACAGTGGTTTTATAATTTGACTGAATTTCTTCCATTTCTTTTCATTCAAACCCAGACTTATATCATAACGGTTATACGGTGCTTTTGTTTTATTTAATATTTGCCGATATATTTCACGCTCTTCATCTCCAGTAAAAGTCTCATCACTACGTAGAACTGATGGATGTTTCATAAATATTACATCATACAACTTAGAACTGCCAGGATACTTTCCCACTCGCTTATTACCATACCACAAGGTGATATTTCCATCAGAAAAGCGTATTTCGCTATTACCCATTAGTAGTTTATCTGTGTTGGGATCTAGACGCACACCGTATATAGTATCATATTTATGATTACCAGACTTTAAATTTTCTACATGTTGTTTGATCACATCACCCTTTTCTGCACTGCTAAGGATACTTTCTGAACCTGGGGTACTCATTAACGATGATCTTGGTGGCGTTTCCATAAAATATGCTTGACTTGCATTATTCTCATCATCATCACTAGTTTCAGATGTAGCTTTAAATACACTGGTACTAGCTCTTGCACCCCATGGTGTTTGTGTTGGCTTTTGCGTGTGCGTTGGCACATTGTTTTGTGATTTTACCTTTGAAGCGGATGATAAGACTTTTAAAGGTGTGGTTATAGGTTCATATATCTTCTCCAGCGTTAATTTATTCTCAGCATCTCTATTCTTGAGAGAATTGAATTTCTTACGTACGGAGTCGGTAGCCTCAACTAATTGACGTTTCAGACTTATTTCAGCTCCCACATCTCTATCCATATTAGCTTTCTGCTTAATTTCGTCGATGTAATACCGACGCTGTCTGCAGATCGATTGAAGTCCTAATTACAATTCCTTATGGATATATGAAACTATCAAGTCCTTTCCTGTATCTTCCCTCATTTACTTCTCTATCTTTGTCAATTACAAGAAACCCATATCTTTCTTTCCAACATTCTGCACACATTTCTTGAAATAACTTAAAAGATACGTCTGGTGAGACATGATCAGAGAAAATGTGATGTAAATTCATGTCATCCTGCTTGAACAATGCTATAAAATTTGCGTTATCCCTCACTAACTGCTTTGGCACGCGAGAATATGTTTGTGCCAAATAAAAACAATCTACATTTCTATGGCGACCCATTGAGAAAAACGCACGAATTACATCTTGTTTTTCACATATAACATCATCAAATATAAATATAGAATTAGGTTTAGCATCGGATGGCTCCACTATATCTGCATTATTACTGAAGGTGTAAAATCCCAGTCCCTTAATAGGTTCTAATATCTTGCGCAAATACTCGTACTTGGGTTGATATAGAGACTTTGAATATAAGTAAATGTTTGCAAAACGAAGTCCAAGGGGGTGAGTAAGCAGAGATATAAGTAAATTTGTCTTTCCACAGGCACTTGGGCCGATTAATAGTCCACGAATAGTTGTGGGAAGTAATGGTCCATGGCGCGATTCGACTTGTAACCCACCTCCAACTTTTTCGTCTAAATTGTCTACAGCAAACTTCTGTCTCTGCTTTACAATACGCATTGTAGCACGGTTGAAGACTATATAAATAGATGTATGCATTACAATTGTTATTTAAATGTTGTCAGTCAAAGAGCACACAAGTAAAAACCGCCATTGTTTAAAGGCTGGTAGAGGGGTAGTAAATTCCTTAATAAATAAGCTTCCATTTGAACTGCATTTACCGGGAGGTTATCAGTACTGCGGCCCCGGTACTAAATTACAAAAAAGATTAGCGCGAGGTGATCCAGGTATAAATAAGTTGGATTCTGCGTGCAAGCAACACGATATTGCATACGATCAAAACACGAACGATTTAGCTGCCCGACACAAAGCAGACTATCAGCTTGAACAAGCTGCTTGGAAACGAGTTAAATCCAAAGACGCAGGTATAAAAGAAAAGGCTGCAGCGTGGTTAGTTACTACCATAATGAAGGGGAAACAACGTCTCGGTATGGGATGTAGGTCAACATCTCGTACTACAAAAAGAAAAAATATAATTAAAAAGAAGAATAAAAACAGGAAGAACGTTAAAAATGTAGCGTTCGGTGCTGGAATAGTGCGCAAGGTACGTGATGATCTACGTAAGGTCGGTGGCAAGCGGTCTATTGCTAATGATACAAAAAAAATTGCTCAAATGGCGCTTCAAGCAGCACGGCGTCACATGAGGGCGGCTGGTGGAAAACGCAATATTCGTACACCTCGCATAATACCGATTCCGAAAGTTGGTGGAATTCTACCTTTAATACCTATTTTTGCAGGATTATCAGCGTTAGGTAGTTTGGCTGGAAGTGCAGCTGGTATAGCTAAAGCTGTAAATGATGTTAAAACAAGTAGAGAGGAATTGGCAGAAAAAAATCGTCATAATAGACACATGGAAGCGATTGCTCTAGGAAAAAGTGGCAAAGGATTATATTTGAAACCGTATCGTAAAGGTCTGGGTCTTTATTTAAAACCACAAAGTTCAAAAAACTACTAGACACCCTACCTCGAAAACCTCTCACCGACATCGATCTTAAATATTATGCTGAGAAGATGAAGGTACCATATTTTCGAGGTATATTTATGCGTGACAATCTACCAAATTCTGGACCACATCATAATGAATCCTCCATCATAAATTTGGATAGTATAGATGGCCCTGGAACACACTGGGTGGCATATAAAAAACGTGGCAGTTTAGTCACATATTTCGATAGTTTTGGCGATTTACCCCCGCCAAGAGAACTAGTCCAGTACTTGCGCAATGGTTCAATGTCTACAAATAAAATCTACTATAATTATGAGCGCCAACAAAATTTTAACACAGTGTGGTGTGGTCATTTGTGCTTAAAGTTTCTTTCCTCAAAAAATTAAATAAAAACTTTTCAAATGGAATCTGTAACACCATCAATGGATCGAGAAGCAATTAAACGGATGGGCCACTCATTGATTGCTTTCTCTAGACTACGCAGCTTATTGAAGATGAGTAAACAGCAACTTTCAGATATACCTAAAGAGGTAATGATTGCATGTGCCCCTAATGAAATTGCGTTAGTGTGGGATAAGTTACCCAGACATCTTCAGGATGATATTGACATTTTAAAATATCAGTACTGTCAAGAACATTATTCTAATGATGAAAATAATATCGATGTTAATGATGGCTCACCACCTCGAAAAATATTTTGCTGCTACTGTAAAGTGCACGAGGTGAACGTGGTGTCAAATAATGACATAAATGTATCTCCATCACCCTTCAAAAAAAGAAGATTAATCCACAACAATTGCTGTAAATCACAATAAATTCATGCAGCAATCTCCAAAAACATCAGTCATGTCACACACCTTCACTTTATCAAGCCGCTCAAGCGTGCTCAGTGCAGAATTTTATCCACCCATTGAACTAGATATGGGTAGTCGATATGGACTGGGATTAATTGGATTTTATTCATACAACTCTATATTTAATGTAGACGAGACAAACAATCGTTTTTGTTATAGAGAGCGTCCAAAACTACCCCTTGTATACAAGCATATACCATATGGAGCCTATGAAATTGATGAAATATATCGAGCAATACTGAAAGCTATACCAGCTGATACAGAGGAAGAAAAAGAGAAATTATTCCGGCTACGAGCAAACAACAATACGCTGAAGTGTGAAATTTGGTCAAAATATGGAATTGACTTTTCACAAGCAAACTCGATTGGCAGTTTGTTGGGATTTGAACCAACATACTTACATCCAAACCAGAGCCATGAATCAACACTCCCTGTTGATATTATGAAAGTAAGAATGGTACGTGTGAATTGCAACATTATTTCCGGAGCGTATCTGAATGCCCTAAAATCCCACACACTCTTCGAGTTTGATATTGATGTTGAACCTGGATATAAACTTACCAAGGAGCCAGCTAACATCATATATTTACCTGTTAGACCTGAAGGACGTCAGTTTATCGACAACATTACTCTGCACATATTGGATGACAATGGAGATTTAATTAACTTTCGAGGTGAAAAGATTATTGTGAAGCTAGAATTGAAACAATTTTAATATTTCGAGCAAAAATGGGCTTTCGATATAATCAGAAACGATTGGCACATTGCCAATATAAAATGTTTAACGATAAAAAGAAGAGTGATTGTAGAAACCAATTCATTCAGCGTATACCTCTTAAACAGTTAAGACATAGGTTGTCGGCTAAGGACCGTGCATTTCTTCAATCTATTGGATTAAAACTGAGAGAAAATTAAATAACTATGGCAGCTTTTACATCTAGTGAAAAACTTGAAGTGTTCGACGAGCCCGTGTTTGATAAATCACTTGCCAGTTTACATGAGCATACGTATAAACCATACGGATCACCGTATTATAATAACTCGGATGAAATACGCATTCCTGTCAATTTTCAAGACCTTATACTCGACATTGCAGAGAGTTATATTTATATAGAAGGAAAATTTACTCCAAGTGATCTTACCAAGCGGTGTTATTTATCCAATAACACACTAGCTTTTCTCTTCGATGAAATCAGATATGAAATGGGTGGTGAACAAGTGGCTGTCGTTAGGAAGCCTGGTATCACTACCACAATGAAGACTATGGTATCATATGGACAAACACATCTCCGATCACTTTTAACTGCAGGTTGGGGTCTGACCGCAGAGAAGCAAGACATTTTAGATACTACCAGTCACGTATTCAGTGGTAGGCTGCCTCTTAAATACATCATGGGTTTTGCAGAAGATTACACAAAAGGTGTTATAAATGCAAAGCAGGAATTAATTTTAATCATAGCTCGATCTTTTAAAGATAGTTACATTGGTGAAGTTGATGCAGATCTAGAAATTAGCAAAATTGAGTGGAAGATAAAACATATTGTGCCTGAAGATAAACAAAAGCTTAAACTATTAAATAGAATTAATAAGGGTGGTAATTATGCCATAGTGAAGGTGGCTTACCGCATGTGGGATCTATATGAGCTACCTACTTTGCGTGATACGTCGTCTGACATATGGGCTGTTAAAACAACTAGCAGCCTTGAGAGACCTCGATATATCATTATCGGATTTCAAAACAATGGCAATTCCAATGATAGAACCAAGGACGTCACACAGTTTATATCTGCAGATATTAATAATATTCGACTATATTTGAACTCTGAAGTATTTCCATATGAGCGTTGGAATTTGGATTTCGATAAGAAACTCGACTCCGCAGCATACTATGCATACGAGAACTTTCAACGTAGTTACTATGATAGAGATATGGCTGAACCATTGATGGATCTGGGAGAATTCAGAAAATCCCCATTATTTGTCATAGATTGCTCCTGCCAACCGGATGCAATTAAATCATCCACTGTAGACATAAAAATAGAATTTGAAACACGAAAGACGAAGTTTCCTGCACAAACTCGTGTATATGCGCTTATACTTCACGATACATATTTAAGATATAGTGCACTGGATGGTTCAGTTCAGTCTGGAATTGCCGGCGCTAAATAAAACTTTCTTTTATGATGTCATCATTAAGCAACGAATTTCCTACTTTGATTATTGACTTACAAGGATTTCAATATAAAGAGAATGTGTTTACAGTAAAAGAATTGGCTGTGGTGTGCTGTAACACTAACCAGCAAGCACATTACTTTTTCAAGCCACCATATCCTTTTTCATCACTAACCCGAGGTGAACAGAATCAATATCGATGGCTACAGAACTACTATCATGGCGGTGTAAAATGGAGTGATGGATATATTCAACTGTCAGAATTTCCGATGATACTTCTACGGCTTTGTCAAAATACAGCTAATAATTATGGATGTAATGTATCACCACAGGATGTTATAATTTTATGCAAAGGCAGACTAAAGAAAAACATTCTACTGCATCATCTAAGATGGAATAAAATCATAGACCTAGATGACTGCTCCCCCTGCATACCTAGTCTCAAATCTTTGAGTGTACCAAGATGTATGGAGCATATTCAGCCCAACAATAGTCATTGTGCTCTTGCAAATGTTCACTATCTTAATAAATGTATTGTAGATTTAGATATAAAATTTGAATAAATATCTTTAAGTTTATTCATATTTAGTATTAATAACACATTTTTTTAGATATGTAGCCAAGAAATAGGGAAATAAAAAATATAATCTAGTAATGTGTTTCATTTATTTCATATTTATCCTCACAATAAAATATAGTTCAATATTGCATTTTAATGTACATCATCAATTACAATTTTACAATAGTTGTGTAATTCTAATTACTATACATATTCACCTCAAAATGAAAAAAAAAAAACAATAATTGATTAACTACTAATTGAGTTGTCTACAGCTTCTTCATCAGATTGGTCGAGTTGATATTTTTCAATAATTTTTTTAGGTAGATATTTTTCTATATCATATAGAAAACGTTTTAAATCTATTTGTACCATTTGCTCACAAAATTGTTCTAAATTTAAAATACCGCAGGAATATTTGCCACACAGGTTAGCACCAGTATTATACATTTCAGAATCCTCCTTAAGACGTTCAACTTGTTCAGCATCGAAGCAGAAATTTAGATCATAGTTTATAGCATGCAGAGAATCCATACTTAGATCACTCAGTTGACAAGACAGTTTTTCAATGGCCGAATCAATGTCTTCCGCCCTTGTCCACTTTTGTGCCGAATATTGCATCCACATATTTGTTGGTTGTGGTAAAGCTGGAAATTAAATAAATAAATTTAGAAAAAATATAAAAGAGAAATTATAAAATTACTTACATGGGTGCTACTGATGAAAAGTAAATAAATAGAAACTAAATACTTGTGGTACAAGTCTATGGTGACAAGAACCTACTACAACTATGCCTGATTCGATATGAGCTAATGAGTGATCTAAAATGAGATTATATTTTGTAATACTTCTACCGCAACCATTCTTTCACTATACCCTATTTACTAACTAGATAATATTTTAAAACATTTACATATTTTCTGATATATTTAATCAATAAGTTTGAATTTTAATAGTGACCTCGATTTGGCACCGGCATATATGGGAAAACTCTGTCCTAAATACATCAACGCGTATTTACCGTTAGATGAATTTATTTCATCCATAAATGCACTTACAAGTTCTGCAATACGTTTAGGTAAAAATGATTTAAAAGTAGTATTTGTATCTTCGTCAAACAAATTTACTAAAATCGATTTACCAAACCGTGTATTAAGCATCATCATTTTCTTTATGATGTAAACTTTATTTAAGGTTAATGATGAAATAGGTTTTAATTCTAAAACCTCCGTGTCTTCAATGATACGTTCATTAAGAACTGATAAATTGATATTGGTATTCATATTTAAACAATTGTATACAGTGAAAGAATGCCAACTAATTATATTACAAAATTTTTCTTACTTGAAATACTTAAGATCACAACACTACCAACTTATTAACTGTAACCGAATCAGACTAAATATGAGTTTGCTCTTACAACGTATTCTCTTTTATGGCAACGTGCTGCTACGTCACAACACATTTTATCCTTGACAAACGTGCTTTTCGAGGTCAAGCGATGTGGTACAAGTCTAACACAAGATCGGGCAGTGTCTACATCTCAGGGTCGCTTACACCAACCAAGGTCAAGGCCGTGAAGGCACAAACCACTTGTGCTTAACAAACGTACCTTTTCAAGGTCAAGTGATATGGTACAAGAGCGTGTGTAGCTCAAGGACGCTTACGTCACTCAAGGTCAAGGCCACGAAGGCACAAACCACTTGTGCTTAACAAACGTACCTTTTCAAGGTCAAGTGATATGGTACAAGAGCGTGTGTAGCTCAAGGACGCTTACGTCACTCAAGGTCAAGGTCGTGACGTCACATAAAGTGGTGGGGGGAGGCCCAATGTCGGCTAAGGACCTCTACTCGTGTTTCCTTTTCTCTTCTAATGACGAAATATTAGACAATGAGAAACGCTTTATAAAAGAGGTTCTTATAAACAACACAGGCACACACACAAAAAAAAGTTCAAACCCACTAGACCGACATATCATTTCCGAAGGATTTTCGGGCGCCGTAGTCAAAATATCTGACTTAAGGGCAAATTTCGGAGATAATCGCAATTACTTCGACATCCAGTGGAAGTATAGTAACAAAAAGAAAAAGAAAAAGAAAAAGAAAAAGACAGAAATATTTTTTAAAATTTTTATTGTTCAAGTAGGCTTAAAATGTCATGAAACGTCGAGATTTTAAGTTTGAGCGAAAAAAAAATTTCTCTCTGTCGGTCTGTCTGTAACTTTTTTTGTGCGCACGTTTACTCTGGAACCGTTTAAGATATTGACTTGAAATTTGGTACACATATGTACTTTAACGAGTTCTGGAACCAGATTATATTTTCATCTTGTTCCGTTCAAGGGTTGGGGGGTAAATTGAGGTAAATAAATGGATAAATGGGTAAATCAAGCAGGTAAGAGTTCATAAAATTGTTATTTAGTATATATAAGAGAAGCTAAGGTCTCAAAAAAATTTTTGGCATTAGCCACCCCCATTACCACCCCCACCCCGTTATTAAAGGGGATGAAAACAAATGTGATTTAGTGTATGTACAAGAACCAGAAACTTCGAAATATTTTTTTACTTCATCCACACCCACTACCACCCCCTATTACCACCCCCACCCCACTACCCATGTTGGGTATCGTTTTATGGGTTTTTGGGGTAGAGGATTTCAAATATTATATTATTAAAGTTTATAGAACTTATTTCCAAATACAAAGTTTTTTCGTTGTGAGTGACTTCAATAGAGAATCTGGATGTGGAAGTAGTGATTCCTCTTTTTAAATCGTTATTTTTTAATATCTCAGAAAATACTAGATATTATTTTCTATTTTGGTACATGTTAATAAGATATAAAATCACATATTTTAGTGAGAAATTCACCAAGTGAGTTATTACCATTACCGCAATTTGAATACTATACTTTATCTACGATTATAACAATAAATATTAAATTGAGGAAATTTTGTTTAAATTACTCAGTTTGTTTATTAATAAAATTAACTGTAAAATTTAATTTCTGTACACTTTTTTATATCTGTTGTCTTCAAAGATTTAGCCACCTTTAAGCGGAGGTAGAATGTGATTTTTAATCGAAATGGTGCATAAACTGCTTATAGAAAAAATCAGCTTTGTAGATTAATATTTCGTGGCGGAAAATGCAAAACTTCTCCGCGAACTGCAATAGCCTGGAGCGCATATTCGGTTAAAAGTCTTGCTTTTTATGTTAGAGAAAAAAGCTCAATCAATTCTCTTTACATAAGCTGTCTACAAAAAACGATAATTATCGAGATATTCGAGGAAATGTAGGAAATTACACGTTTTCCTATAGAGTAGAGTGTATGTAAATCTTAAAAAAATAATTTTTCTCAGAAACCGTTGTTTCGAAGGGCCAAGATTAACGGAGCGTCAAAGTAGTACAAGATATTAAGTGAACATCGTATATGAGATCGATTTCAGTTAATTACCAATTAATTACGGTGACAAAATGGAGAAATTTTACCGAAAAAAAAAAAAAGTCCCAAGTCCCGCCCCTCTAATTCCTTCAGTTTTGTCGGAATTCAAAAAATAAAAAAAGCGGTTTTAGCAAATTTAATTCTACGTAAATTAACTAGAGTAGTCTTTTGGTGTAGGAGCCAAGATTAAAAAGTTGCCAACTGTAGAAGCTCAAAATTTGCGATTTTTTGCCGTACATGGCCAACATTTCAGTATGGTGTCTTTAATAAATAATTGCCTGATTATTTTGATGTTTTGTGTTGGATTAATATAGTAGTGTGTGTCACGCTGTTAACTTTTGTTTAATGAAGAACTATTCCCGCTTTCTTAGTATTTGCAGATAGAAAGCACGGTTTTTGTAGAAGTTCTGTCGTGTTTTTAAAGTACCATCCAAGGACAATAAGTTAGTAACAGGGGACCAAAACTGTAAGTTTTTCTTGGTAACTACTTTGTTTAGTAGCCGAATGCTACATAACGAAATAAATTTTCCGTCGTGTTTTTTTGGTAATATTGGTACGTAAGAAACTATTAGACAATTTATAGCATTTCCGTGTAATTTTTGATTATCTAATTAGTGGTCCGAACTGGTTTACCACTTTTATGATCTATTCGGGCCAAGCTAGGGCTCATTAAGTGCATAACTTTACAGTATTTTTTTTTGTGTGTTGACCCTTACGAGGACAGTGACAGTGAGGGTTGGATACATTATCGCGCGCTAGTGATGTATTTGTACAAATTTAGGTAGTTCTGTTTAATTATTTATCGAAATAACCTATCTAATGTAGTTTATATTTATTATCGATAAGCTTGTAATAAAATACGCCTGTGCTTTTGTTTTTAATAGAATTTTAAGTAATTGTTTAGCATTATCTATTTCGTTCTTTTAATTTGTAATGACCCAGTCTATGAACTGCCCGTATGCTCAAGCTTGATCTACGGTATTTTCATTACCTATAGTAAGTTGTAAATATTGTTTTATTATGTACGCTGGACAACAATTATTGTTAATATATTGTTCTTTTGTTATAACGGTGTTATTTTCGATTAGTATTGGTTAAGTAGCTTCAACTTAAAATAACTCGGGTTTCTTTGTCTTTCTAGGTTATCGATGTATATATATATATAGGTAATAGGGTGGCCCATCTCTATAGGAGGTGAATTTTTTTTGCGTATTTTTTAAGTCTCACCCCACGAAAATATACTATTATACTAGGAATAATTTATGTCAAAGTTTCAGATAATTCGGTGAACGGTAACCCGTGCCGCATTCAGGTAGAAATTTGTAGATAAGATTTCATTACGGTAATACACTTAAATTTTACTTAAAATACAAATATCTACCTCTTTTCTCATAATGTTTTATTGGTGTAATTATTTCCTAGAAATTATTTGTTTTGGAAGTTTGGAAATATAATGCACCTACGGTAGGTTTTTATGTCAGTTTGCAATTGTGTTTTACAGTGGTGACATTATAAGTTCTAGTATACGTTCCTTTTTGAAAAAACATTTAACGATGGCTGATGTTAGATCCTTACGAAAGGATACTTTCATTTACTTAGTTGGACACTATTCGTCACAAATCATTGGCAATAAATTGCCGTCTAATAGACAAGTATTACAAGTGCTCTTTTATAACGTTCGTGAAGCTAAGTGTACATGAAAGTGCTACATTAACAATGAAAGAGGTGTCAGTTTTTTGGGATAAAGCTCGCATTCCGACACGTCAGGATTTTCATTGTGTTAAACAACTAGATAAACTTTATGCAGAGTGGAGGAACTTACAAAAATCGGCTAAAAGGGCCAGTGCGGGAGGTAAAGAAAAAAATTTCGTTGAAAAATGGGACGATCTTTTTGACATTTCTCATGCAAATACATTGGAGTTGATGAAAATAGATGAAGAAAAGCAGTTTTTAATTAACCAAAGAAAAAAGGGACGTCCTGGATTTATGCATGGTATTGATTACCAACTTGCTTCTCAAGAAAAATCAGCTGAGGAGAAATTACAGAAATTATCCGAACGAATGCAACGAAGTCAACAAGAAAAAGCTAGATTAGAGGAAACAGTCACCTGTCCATCATCAAGTAGTAATTCAGCCGACTCCAACAAAAATGAATATGAAATAATCGAAGCCCAAGAAGAGTTGTTACAAGACCAGCCTGGCCCGTCACAGCCAAAAAAGAGGAGATTGTATGGAACATGTAACATCATCACACCAAAAATAGCCGCTGCATTTGATGTTTGCAAAATAAGCGACAGGTATGGAGTCCATATTTCTACGGCAGTAGCAGAAGCACTAGGACATGACACCACATCTTTGTCCATCAGCAGAACCACACTTCAGCGCTCTAGACAACGCATCCGCGAAGAAAGAGCTGAAATATTAAAAACTGCCTTCGGTAATTCTGAATTGCCGGCCCCAGTCATCCATTGGGATGGAAAACTTTTACCTTCTCTCACTGGAATGGGAAATATCGATAGACTTGCTATCTTAGTTACTAGTGGAGATATTGAACAACTACTTGGAGTACCAGCTTTGCCCAATTCAACTGGAAGAGAACAGACTGAAGCAGTTTATGATGTGCTTTGTGAATGGAATTTGGACGAAAAGGTAATAGCTTTGTGTTGTGATACAACAGCATCAAATATGGGTTATATAAATGGGGCAGCCACACTATTGCAACAAAAATTAGAAAGAGATATTCTATATTTTCCTTGTAGACATCATATTTTTGAAGTGGTTTTGAGACAAAAATGCCTTCCTCATCTGGTCCAAATGTGCCACTATTTAAACGTTTTAGGGAATTTTGGCCTAAAATAGATCAAAATAAACTAAAAACTGGATTTCAGGTATCAAAAATTAAACACATTTTACAACCAGTTAAAGCCGAAATTGTAAAGTTTCTAAATGCAGCTTTAACTTTACAACAGCCTCGTGATGATTATAAAGAATTTTTAATGCTTTCCAAACTTTTTGTTGAAGAAGAGCCCACTCACACGACATTCTATCAACCAGGGGCATTTCATCATGCACGTTGGATGGCCAAAGCCATTTACTGTCTAAAAATTTTTTTTTCCAAGATCAATTCCAACTAACTAAAAAAGAAAAAATAGGTATTGAAGATATATGTCTCTTTATTGTAAAGGTTTATGTAAAGGCCTGGTTTACAGCGTCATTTGCTAGTAAAGCACCGCTTCATGACTTAGACTTTTGTAAAGAACTCATTAATTATCAAAATATTGACAAAGAAATATCTCAAGCCGCAAGTAGGAAAATAGTGAACCATTTGTGGTACCTTAATTCAGTAAATGTTGGCTTACCTTTCTTTGATGACGATATTTCAGTTACCACTAAAAGAGAAATGGTTAAAGCTTTGAATAGGAAAGCACCAAATCAAGAGGGTATTAAACGACTTATGATTAGTAACATTACTGACGTTGAAAACAAGGAAATTCAGGACTTCATATGCGATAACACTAAACAGTTTTTTCAAAAATTAGGTTTGTCTATGGAATTTTTGGAAAATGATCCAACAACATGGAGGGAAAATGAAAGTTATACCCGATGTTTCAATATTGTAAACAAAATTAAAGTTGTAAATGATGCCGCTGAGAGAGGAATCAAACTTATTACTGACTATAATGACATTTTAATAAAAAATGAAGACCAAAAACAGTTTTTACTCCAAGTTGTAAATGATTATAAATCACAGTTTCCAAATGTAAAAAAAGAAACCTTGTCGCATGCTTTGGCCTAGTGCAAAAAATATTGATTTTATTACTATATGTCTTGTAGATTTAGGATAATATTTGGTACTATGTATTAAAAAAACGTTTCATAATAAAATACACAAAGATAAAACGAGAGTTTTATTTCAAAAACTTCTAGTCTAGTTTTCTTAGACTACGAATTTACAGTAGTATGACACATGTCATAGTCACAACAGATAATGTCTGATATTTGTATGACTTGATTAGTCATTCTAAAGATAAATGTTGCTGATTAAAAAAAAAAACAATGCATCAACCAAAGAATGTAAATAATTCCATTTACTTTTATTATTGCATAATAATGCATTCTGCGGCACCCCTTGCCTTCAATTTGCCTCAATAATATTTTGAGGGGACTGTTTTTTCTTCAAATGGAACCATTTGCAGGGGTGAGAAATAAAGAATTTCGATTTCGAAAAAGATGGGCCCTAATAGGTAATCAATCTATATTCACAAACAAGGCAGCGCCCATTTTACCTTTAATGATTATCTTTTGAGCACAGCAATTATTTTTTTATATTTTTTGATGCCGTCTTGTAAAGGACACTAATAAGGTAAGAGTACGGAGTAATCTGTCAGTCTGTTAATAACGCACCTACACCCAAAGAGTAAAAGTCTCATGCTCTGGCAGTAACGTAGGGCACTTGAATTTATAGTGGCTAAAAATCTAAAGTTATAGAGGATTGAGCTGTATTCGCTCAAAATGTAAATCAAATAGGCATTCGCAGTCGGCCTCACCCGATTGCAACTTCAAATCATTTATAAGTCACCTCTGCTAAAAATGAAAAATATTCATATGATTGTAAACCGGGGAATATGCGGCACTAGTACGTCATTGGTTTTTAATTTCTTGACACATTTTTGCGGGTAAGTTCCTGGCCTATACTGTATGCTCTAAGAAAGTAAACATACATTTATCAAAGATATATTTCTCTCAATTATATCTCCTTGGGTTTTTCTGGAGGCTAAAGTATGACAGAATAACAAATTCCATTCCCTGTTTCTTCGATACGCTTGTATAGGTCAAATAAAAGTATATTTGTATTTAACTTTTATCTGTTGATTATCTACAGTTATAAGAGTTCTCCCGGTTTAATCAAATACTGTAATAATTTTTCATAAAGTTTTATTAAAACATTTCTTGTATCTGTAACGTTCACCCAAGTTCAATACTAATTAAAAAAACTTTTTTTCATGAACTTTTCTTTCAGTGGAATAATATAATTAATGATGATCATTAATTATTACGACTTGGTTCATTAAAAGTTATTTCTCAACGAAAAAACATTGACAGAGTCTTGTTTCTTTTATTTGACGCGATCTTTTGCTTTATCTCGTGGCAGACCATTTCCAAATTGAAACAAATAAAAGTCTGCGTATTTATGGAAGTTGTAAGAACTGGTAGTAAAAACGTCCGTATTGCTGAAAACACATTTTCAGTTTTCAGTCGTTTCAGCACTATTAAGAAGACTAGTGACGTGCCAGACATTTCACCAAGGCCAATCAGATACCTCTTCGACTTATCTGAAATCATTCACTGTATGAAAGGAAAGATAAAGCAGCTTCTTGTATGTCTGCTCATCAGCACTAAATTCAACGACTCAAAGGTCTCGACTGCCTCATTAAGCTAGAGATAGCGTTAATAAGAAGTTTATGTATAATACAAGGATGTTTGTAGATAATCTTATAATCACCTTACAGATTGCTTCGGAATAAGCAAATTGATAAAATTATAATAAATATTTTTTTAATAGTATCTGCTGACGAAAATCAGTATGATTTATTATTATTAATCATTAAAAATATATAAATTATTAATCTAAACTTAATAATTATATTCTTTGGGACAAAAATACAAAAGTTCTTATGGTGGAGTACAGTTAGATTTTTATTCGGCACACATTTCCTAAAGTTCAATTTTTGGGATAATAGTTGAAAGATTCGACTTTTACTTGGTGAAAGTTCATGTCAAACTCACAAATAAAACACTGAAATATTTTTTTAAATCTTCACTGGTATATTATATGACAATTGTTTCGCTAAACATTAGCTTCTTCAGATGTGAGTACAAAACTACTTGCAATTAAAACTAGTGGACCTTAAATACCTAAAAGTTTATGACCTAAGAAATAATTTATTCTATAGCCTAACCTGAATTGACAATCTGTTACTGGAAATGAAATTAAAATAAATTTAAATTTACAAGAGGTGAATTATTTACGTCTGTTTGATCATTAAGTAAAATATTAGATTTTTTGTATCTATTAATTTCTAAGCCCTCAAGCAACGTGAGTTTTGGTTCTTTACTAGCTGTGTGAAGGATATCAAAACTATCGTTGAATTTCTAATAGTAAATGGTTAGCAAATGTTGATGTATTCTTATTATTCAAAAAACTACTTTTATGTTCTTCTATACGTATTTTAAATTTTCTACCTGTTTGCCCAACATATATCTTAGGGTAAGTTGCACAAGTAAGCTTATATACTACCGACAAGTCTTCTTTTTTGTTTATATCTTTACTGCTTTTAATATATGTACTTAAGGTATTGTTAGTCTTATAAGCTATAAGACCCTGCTTCTTTAAAAACGACGTAATTTTATCAGTTGACTCTCCAATATAAGTTAAACACCTAAATTTTGAATTATCATCATTCATAACCGGAAATACACTTTTAATAGCAAATTAATGTTGTTTTTTGTGTAATATATTATCTACTAAAGAGACATGGTAACCGATAACCTCAACGGTTACCATGTCTCTTTAGTAGATAATATATTACACAAAAAACAACATAAACTTGCTATTAAAAGTATATCTCCGGTTAAGAATGATAATAATTCAAAATTTAGGTGTTTAACTTAGATTGGAGAGTCAATTGACAAAATTACGTCGTTTTTAAAGAAGCAGGGTCTGAATAGAGCTTAAAAGACTAACAATACCTTAAGTACATATATTAAAAACAATAAAGATAGAAACAAAAAAGAAGACTTGTCGGTAGTATATAAGCTTACTTGTGGAACTTGCCCTAATATATATATGTTGGACAAACAGGTAGAAAATTTAAAATACGTAGAGAAGAACATAAAAGTAGTTTTTTGAATAATAAGAATACATCAACATTTGCTAACCATTTACTATTAGAAATTCAACGATAGTTTTGATATCCTTCACACAGCTAGTAAAGGACCAAAACTCACGTTGCTTGAGGGCTTAGAAATTAATAGATACAAGAAATCTAATATTTTACTTAATGATCAAACAGACGTAAATAATTCACCTCTTGTAAATTTAAATTTATTTTAATTTCATTTCCAGTAACAGATTGTCAATTCAGGTTAGGCTATACAATAAATTATTTCTCAGGTCATAAACTTTTAGGTATTTGAGGTCCACTAGTTTTAATTGCAAGTAGTTTTGTACTCACATCTGAAGAAGCTAATGTTTAGCGATACAATTGTCATGTTGACTTAATATACCAGTGAAAATTTTAAAAAACATTTCAGTGTTTTATTTGTGAAACTATAGGGTTTTTTTGGGATAATATTTTTAAAAGAGGCACAAATAACACAGGCACACAAAATAAAAAATGTGGTCTTTTTCTGATACTCTATTGGGCAACCCATATGTATTTTGACGTGCTGAACACGAATAAGATATCCGTTTAGTTCCATTGGCCATCATTTTTTGTAAATCGCGAAAAAAAATTCATAATTTAGGTTATTCCGCGATTTACTAAAAATTGGTTGGTAACGGAGCTAAACGGACACCTATTTCGTATTAAGCATGTCGAAATACATAGGAGCTACCCAACTGAGTCTCAGAAACACATCACTTTTCACTTTTTTTTGTGTCTGTGTATTAATATATTTGCAAACGCGATTATCTAGGAAATGGCGGAGGATCCGGTGATTCATATACTGGGTGGTCCCTGAACAGGAAGTTTTGAAAACAACATAATTTTGAAAGTAACTTTACTTATTTAAAATAAGATATAACAATGGCTAGGTAATTACATGAATTTTTTATATTTTAAAAATAATTCCTGGTAAATGTTTTCCCCTTATCTCTACGCACTCGTGAATACGACTGGTGAAATTTTCTATTACACGATGCAACATATCTAATAGTCTAAGTGCCCGTGTACATAAATGCAATTTATGCATATCTTCGTATAACTTCTTGTCCGGCATAATTGCGCCTAGTCTATCACTTTCTTCCTCTGCGAAAATTTTCGTAAACGCGGCGTTCCTCCTCGGTATGAAAAAGACGATTTCCACGCGTCGGACTGGAAAATCGGCAAATATAATTTGTCGGACAATTTGAGAATTGGATTCTACAGACTGCCAGACAAAAATTTTGGAACGTTAAGGGTGTCTACCACCCTAAACATAACATAACATAACTTTAAAACATTTATTGATAACCAGTTGATTTTTTCAAGATTGCTTAACAAAAATATATAGAATCCAATTTTCGAATTGTCGGACAAAATATATTTGCCAATTTTCCAGCCCGACGTGTGGAAATCGTCTTTTTCATGCCGAGGAGGAACACCTCGTTTTCGAAAATTTTCGCAGAGGAAAAAAGAGATAGGCTAGGCGCAATTATGACGTACAAGAAGTTATACGAGGATATGTATAAATTGCATTTATGTACGTGGGCACCTAGACTATAACGGCATATTGGCAATTTTTTACGGATTTTTATTTTCAACTCCTGCATATATCTTGGTTTGTCAAGAAAAATCCTATGCTTCAAGTAGCCCCACAAGAAGTAATTGCATGCCGTAAGGTCTGACGACCTTGGGGACCATTCAATGTTTGCGCGCCTGGAGATAATGTGACCAGGAAATAATCTTCTGCAAGGCATTTATTGATTCTCTTGTGGTATGTGGAGTAGCTCTATCTTGCAGAAACCACCAATCTTGAATCTCTGGAAACATGTTTAATTGTGGCGCGTCAAAAACTGGTTGATCATTTCGGCATAGCGTGCAGAATTGACTGTCATAGTATTTCCATCATTGTTTTCAAAAAAAAATAAAATAGGGACCGATAATTCCCATTGAAGAAATTGCACATCAAACTGTTACCTTCGGGCTATGTAATGGTTTTTGTGAAGTTGTTGTGAATTTTCGGAATTCCAATATCTGTAATTTTGTTTGTTGGTGTAGCCACATAAATGAAAATGAGCCTCATCAGAAAACCACAAGTTCTTATTAATTCCACGTTCTAAAATAATTTCAGAAAAATGTAGAAGTCTTGGGAAATCTGTTTCAGATCCTTGTGTAAAATTCTAAGCAAGGAAGATTTACCTAAGCGTAACGCTGGGTTCATTTTCTAACTGAACGTTTTGGACTGTGATCAACAGATGCTCTGACTCGTTCAATGTTTTCAAGGATTCTAACACTTCTATTGGGTCCTTTAAATTTGGATTTATTGGCTGTACCTATTTCTTCAAATTTACAAATCCACGATTTTATGGCATGCGCGGAAGGAATTCTCCCGTGACGAGGAATCGCAAAGTGTAGTCGAAATTGCCGCTGCACAGCAACTACACTGTCTTTATTTTTATAATACGATTTTATTGCAAAAGCACGCTGCTCACCGGATCACAGTTCCATGATTACCAAATGGCATATAATGAGAGACAATATGACAAATAAATCCATGGCCATACATAGTTACAAAATAACATTTTCAAAATTTTCCGTTCCCAGGCACCACCTGTTATAGAGTGAGATCCCAGAGCCGCCAGACCTACGTCATTTTAGCAAAGCTAATATTTTGACAACAAATAGTGTAATATCTAGTTAAGAACGTATGCGTATTTGCTAATTTGAAAGTAGGGCCCTTTTGCAGAAAACAGGTACAAAAGATACATAAGAATTTTACTCAGTACATTAAATTATGATAGCTGGATTATTTTACAAGTGACACGCTAACTACTTGGTGTAAGCGTCAGCCTCCAAATCTGTAGGTCCGAGGTTCGATCCCTGAGCGTTCTCAGTTTTTTTTCCAAATATACGTACTAAGAAAAAAGTTATGGCCAAAAATAATAAATATTTCCCTTTCGGTTGTCTGTTTCTTGGTAATCGCCAACTTAAGTTAATATTTGTTGAAAAAAAAAAAAGCTGAGAACGCTCAGGATCGAACCTCGGACCTTAAGATTCGGAGGTTGACGCTTACACCATGTAGTTAGCGTGTCACTTGTAAAATAATCCAGCTATCATAATTTAACGTACTGAGTAAAATTCTTATGTACCTTTTGTACCTGTTTTCTGCAAAAGGGCCCCGCTTTCAAACTAGCAAATACGCATACGTTCTTAACTAGATATTACACTATTTGTTGTCAAAATATTAGCTTTGCTAAAATGACGTAGGTCTGGCAGCTCTGGGATCTTGGATTATTATTATTCAGACACTCACACAAAAAAGGTCCTCTATGTATTTCGACATGCTGAATATGAATCAGGTATCAGTTTAGCTCAGTTACCCACCAGTTTTCAGTATATCGCGAAAATAACCTAAATTATGAGTTTATTTTTAGGTAATTCTCACTATTTACAAAAAAAATGGTGGCCAATGGAGCTAAACGGGCACCTGATCCGTGTTCAGCACGTCGAATACATGTGGGTTACCCACTGGAGTACCAGAAAAATACCAATTTTTTATTTTGTGTGCCTGTGTAATTTGTGGCTGCAAAAAGACGTGGGAGCAAAAAAGCTGTATTTCACTGTTCTTCTTCGTGCATAGTTCTTTTTTTTTTTTACAAATTTAGCATGATTTTTAATTTCTGGATCTAGACACAGCATTTTCAAATTAATTATTGTGTGCATACTAAGCTCATATTTAGCAAGTAGATAACACTATTAGAAAGAAACAAAAGTTGATATATTTCTTAAGAAAATGTTATGGACGTACTATGGGCTACGCTTCCTGAAGTTGCAAGACTTTCTGGCGATCTTATTTCATATATTTTAAACATAAAAGGTGTATGAACACAAAAAATGAGTCTGGTAACAATGACAAATTCCACTGATTTTCAAATGATGATTGTAACGTACTTGGAGAGAAGTGCTCCGCCAGAAATCTATTTTGTGTATCGCTATCATCCATAAAACGATAAAAACATCTTACAGTACCTAAAACGATGACGTGGCGAAAAAGCCGCCTAGCTCCTGTACTATAACAGATTGCAGTGCAAAATTAATTATTGTATAATATAATAATAATTAAATTAAATGATTAAAGTGTTATCTATTGGCAATCTAACAATGTCTTGAAAGTGCCGAATTGAATATTTTAGTTCCCCTTTTGGCTTATTTTTCTAAATTTTAGTCTTGGTTAACCCCATAAAAAATCCAGATCTGGTGATCTCAGTGGCCACAGTAGCTCGTCTCCCAGCCCATATATTAGCAAATACAAGTAACTACGTAGATGAATTGCATAATGTTATGGAGCAGTACTTGCAGATTTTATGTTATCGTTAGGTAGGTCTGGATCCTGATTATTTGTAATCGTCCAATTGTTGCTTTTCATTGAAAGTTTCGTTGAAAGTATTCATCGACCATATTTTCGATAGATAACATTTGGAGCATTTGACTTAGGAATTCAGGCTTCATAAGGACTTGGGAAACTTGGGAAACCTGGCCAAATCAGGAAATTTGAAGTTGCCTACAAATGACAGGGAAAAGTTAAGGAATTTGGAAAATTTATTGAAAATAATTTTCATAAAAGAAAATTTTTACTGCTTATAATATAAAGCCACGAATTATACGGTTTAGCATTTTATTAAACAGTAAATAGTCTCTCTTTATTAAACCTGGACAAAACTTCCAAGGGTCCTGGAAAACCTGAAAAAGTTAGGGAATTCAAATGTGAAAAATTGCTATGAATCCTGTAATTGAACTTTACGATCCACGTTTTTTGCACGCTATGTACAGTTTTATTTACTCTTTAAGGAATAAAGAGCCTTGAAAAGAATCAAGCTTCTGTATATTTTTATTTTGATGGAAAATCCATAATTAGTCAACACATTAAAATTTTAAGTCGACCAAACCGACAATTAATCAAAAGCATATGTGTTTATTACTTTTTATAAAAACATGTTTTGTAGCCATAAATGATGTAATAAAAAATAAATGTGAGATGACTCGGCTGGGTGAACAATCAATATCAAAATGTACTGATATAAAAACATAAATACATGTCTGTGGAAAAGTTTTAAAGTATTTTAAAACTTATTTCTTTCATGAAAGTGTTTTTTCTTGAAACGTGAATCCGGTAGAGATATCTTGGAATTTCCTAAATATATATAAAGAAAATTCACGCACTAGCGGTTTGCGATGTACCATTTAGGATTTTACAGCTGAAAATAATGTTGGTTCTTGCATTTATGCGGCAACTACTTACTTTTTAATCTCTTGATTTAAGTGCTTTTCTATGCCCGGTCTTTGATGCACCAAAATCAGATTAGTCTAAACTAATCGAAATATATCTAAAATTAACAGTTTCAATTAAAATATGTGGTGTGGATATTACTGACTATATTTGATGGCACTTACAATCTAGAAAATATCTCATGAAGTAAATTTGTGTAAAAAAAAATATAAAATAACTGTTTGTGAACATTATACTCTTCGCTGTTTTTAAAAAATAAGCAATTTATTAAGTGCAATTGCCGTATTTTTAATTCTAATCATCTCCCGGCTATGACGAAATACTCGTCAGGTTACAGGGTGTAATGATTTTCATGTCATTAAAAAAAACTGGTGGTGGGGAACGACTACACGAACAAAAAACCTTATATAACATGGGGTCTAAAACCCATAGTTTTAGAAAAAAAAATAAACAAAAACTTCGGAAATTTTCAGTAAAATTGTTTGAGAACTGCTAGAATATTGGGATAGGCTTTTATTTTCGCATATGTCGGCACCTCTAACCATCAAATACGCTAATACGGCTTTTTCAAAGTATCGCGCTCCTTTGTTAGAGACCGCACGTCGGCCGAGGATACAAGTAGATAATCACACTTTTTAAAAGTAGGTAAGGTAAAGGGATCTACGCACGACCCAGCGGCAGAGAGCAGACCAACCGACCTTCTCGGTACACTTTGAAGATTGCCATGCAAACTCGTAAAAGTGAGCTGGTGTACTGGATTGACCTGGTCTGCTCGATTGTCGGTACGTTCTGAGGACCTGGAATTCCAGCAAACCAGTTCACTTTTATGAGAGTTGTTATGGCAATTTTCAAAGTGTACCGAGAAGGGCGGTTGGCTGGTGGGTCTGTAGACTCCTTAAGCGGTAAAAGTGAAAGACGTCGGCGTTTTCTGAGTGCTTAGTAGATCTGAAGAAAACTACACTCCCTCTTGCGCAATATTTTAGTTTCTGTGGGCACTTTGTTAAGTACACACGTCGAACCCGTTCGTTGTTTTCGAATTTTAGGCCACGTATTTACAGTTAAGATTTATTTTATTGACTTACCGTTTAAGTCGTTAAGTTCTTGATTACGCAGAGACACTACTTGTTCGTTCTTTTTGTGTTACTTTTTGGATTTTGGACCAAGTTTTTATTTTTATTTTCTTTATTGACAACGTTAGTTAATAGTTTAGTGTGGTATTTTAAAACATTTTGAACGCTATGGGAGATTACACTTACCGGATTGATATATGGAGAATGTCGTGGAAATGCAGCAGCTGCGGAACAGCTTTATCGTTTAAGATTCCCAAATCGACGTCATCCTTGTGCACGTACATTTGTAAGGATTGCTCAGCGTCTTTGGGAAACGGGTCGTCTCGATGGACATGGAGGAGAAAGAGGTTCACAACGCGAAGACAGGGTAATTGAAGCGGAGGTTCAAGTTTTGGAACTCGTAGAAGAGGATCCAACTTTAAGCACCGGTGATATCGCGAACCGTGTGGGAGTATCCCATTTTGTGATATGGAGGACTTTAAGAGATATGAACTTACACCCCCATCACTATCAACGTGTGCAAGCTCTAGAACCTCAAGATTATGCAGGGCGAATGGAATTTTGTAGGTGGATTTTGAGAAAACACGCGGCAAATGAGAACTTTCTCTGTTTCTCCGATGAGTCGTGTTTTACCAGGAGTGGAGTGTTTAATTTTAAAAATATGCACTATTGGGCAGACGAAAACCTACACGTAATAAGAAGGGCGCATTTTCAACAACGGTTCAGCGTTAATTTGTGGGCAGAATTTGCAGTAATGAAATAATTGGACCTAGAATTACTTGCTAGATTAAATGGTGATGTATACTTAAACTTTTTACAACAAACATTGCCAAATTTGTTGGAAGATGTACCTTTGGCAAGGCGTAGAAGAATGTGGTATATGCATGATGGCGCGCCAGTTCATTTTAGTCGGGCTGTTCGAAATTTTTTAAGCACGGAGTTTCCTCAACGATGGATTGGGCATGGCGGACCAGTACCACGGCCTGCTAGGTCACCCGACTTAAATCCGATGGATTTTTATTTTTGGGGCCATCTTAAATCTCTGGTTTATCATGATCCAATTGACACTTTGGAACAATTGCAGCAACGTATTTTAATGTGCATAGAAACCAATTTACCAAATGTGTTGAACGGAGTCCGTATGTCCTTAGTTCGACGTGCCGAAAAGTGTATTGATGCAGACGGAGGCCATTTCGAACAATTTATGTAAATAAAAAATAATTTATTGGTAAGTTCTAGGTTTATTGAATATTTTAGTTTTCGATACCTGTTTGGCAATTCGTTAAATAAATCAGATTTTTTCCTAACTTAAAATACACATAATTATTTTCTGTTATCGTATCTCAGACGTCTATCTCTTTATTGCCCAATGTCATGTAATCATTACTCGTTTTTATGCTTAACCCAGGTTACAAATGTTAATAAATCACATTTAAATCTGATAAATTATAAACAACAATAAAAGCTCCAATATTTTGTTCTAAATTAAAAAAACACACATGTAAAGAAATGCTGTGTTTAAACCCCCCCTACGCCTATGAATTGCTTGCAGTTCTGCAAAAAGAGATAGCGAATTATTTACATTTTTATAATTGGTTCAGTTGAGGCGCTCATCAAAGGTAACGCCGCCGTTCTTTGCTTTGAACCGCCGGCCGGCGACGAGTCGGTCAGTAATCTTTGCACTTTTTTATGACAATTTAAAAGTTGTAGAATTATACCTAGTACACGTCCATTGACCCACAAAGGCAGTGGTTCTCAAATGTTTCCTACCCTAATATTTAAATTATTGACCTAGGTCAGTTTTTTCAAAGTGTCCCTAGGAGAAAAAGTCATAAACGTTTTTTGTTTGTCTAGTCGGTCCCCATTACCAGTTTTTTTAATGACATGAAACTGATTACACGCTGTATTAATAGTCTAGGAGATTGCTACATCATATATGGAGCCTGGGATATAACATGTTGGCATTGCTGTATGTTTTAGCAAATATTTTTCTGAGTATTTTTAGTGTAGCGGCGTGAGCCCCCAAAGATGCATATTTAGCGAGCAACCTATCAATGGGGTAGAACAAAAGACACTATATATGAAAATGTAGGTCATAACTTATCACATCAGGAAATGCATGTTATCCAATTTATAAGTTGGTATAAGGGTAGTTACAGCCCAGAAAGTAATTTTTTTTAAAACATGTGTTTTTACTTACCATTTTTACTCTAATTCGATAAAAATTCATGACAGAGGATATTTCTTTATGCCAAAATGTTCACAATTATTTGCTGAATTCGTCCATATATACCAACTATATAAAAATCGCAAAACTAATCATTCACGGTAAATCAAAGGGGGAGTAACAGTGTGTGTGCTATGGTAAGTCTAAACTTCTATTAGCCATAACTTTTGATTTCACGCTTACCAAAATTCTGAAACATACATAGAAAACTTTGTTATTCTCTTAGCTTAAATTTAAGTACAAATACATGGAGCTACGTATTTCATTTTGTGATAATAATAGTATAAATTATAACGCAATGTCACGAATTTCTGCGCACCAAAGCTAAGTCGGTCTTATGAATGCATGGCCATGCGTGCTCGAAAAATCGACCTTATTGCTGATTTGCATAAGGGCATGGAAGGGAAATTATGCCGTTAACTCATGTTACAGGGTTTTGACCTGTAATATTGAACAATTAAAATTAAGTATGTAAAGTAAAATGTTTATCTCATGACTTTTTAAACATATAAACACTTTTACTTAATAATAAATTGACAGTTACAAAATAAATAAAAAGTTATTGTAGGAAACAAAACTTAAAAGCGACTTTACATTTTTAGGATTTAATTATTATTCCGTACATATAAGTCTATACAGCAAAAGCTGTATAGACAGATTTTATGAACAAAAATAGCATTGCTTTAATTTGTTCATTCAGAATGAAAATGTTTATTTCTAATAAAACTTATTTGCGATAATGTCAAACAGTCAAATGACAAGGAAAACCATCACTAAACCTCATCTCATGCAATATACACATGTATAAAAGAACAGAGGTGTCAACAAATATTAGGCTACAAGCATGAGCGTCCACAAAAATATTTTCAGGGGGAGCATAAAACTAAAGTGAAAAGACTAAATAAAAAAAATCGGCAGCTACTGGAAGCGGCTGGAACCTCCCCACACGGTGGATCCTTATCAGCTGTATTTGGATATTACATCGGAAATCAGAGCACTAAGCAAACAGATAAATTACACGTGACTTTGGAGCCATTTATTTCATCAACAAATATCGAACGAACTGAAGCGGACTACAAGCAATCTGTTAAAACATAACCTCTCATGTTTGTTTATGTTGCATGTTAATCAATTGCCGGATATTATAAGGGTATTAACAGATAACGTTTCGAAGATTTTGTAAAATATTGGATAATGAAAAAAAAATAATAACACAGAATTTAGCCCAAATGACACTCTAACTTCAACAAGTCAATAACATTATGGACTGTTCAAGCAGACTACGCATGCATCAAATTAAAATCTTCCTGCTCGATCAAAAAGGTTGAGCAAGTCGAGCTTCGTCCGAGGCCTTTATTTTGTAATATTCGAACGTTTAAGATTTAGCTCAGTTAGCTCGATTTGCAATGAACGATTGTGACGTGTCGCATCAATCAGACGTAATATCCGAACACGGCTATAAACAATTATTACCTTAAAAAAAAAAACAACTAAAATAAGTTTTAACATTGTCAAAAATATTTGGGTTGGTAACCTTTACGAATGTTGATTTTTAGGTTATGAAATATATTTAGGGACATAACATGTTTAAGTTTTTCAAGTTTATTCTCATTTTTAATGTTTGACTACGCATTTTTAGCTTGGAGCCACAGTGACTCCGAGCAGATAGTTAAAAAACGCATGCAAATAATTTTTCTATATAGACCATCTTAGGATGACGTCACGATAAGTCGACCATATTGCCTGAGGGATAACCAAACTTTCTATTCCAATGTAAACAAAGAAGTAATCTCAGTTTTAAATGTGAAATAAAAATAAAACACCATCTTTTTTTGCGACAAGGTGCGATTGTGAGATAAGGTTTATTTTGAATGTAAAAAAGCTTAGAAGAAAGGTAAAGAAATCACTTTCTGGCAGAGTCTATTGAATACTACATACGGATAATATATCACTGAAATCTAGCACTTAGTTATTTAAATGTAAACTTGCCTTGCCCATAACAATGAATACATTTGAGTTTATCTTTCTTGCACAAACTTCTTGCACAAATCCAGCCTCATAATATTTATATGCTTGTAAAGATTTGTATGCCTTTAACTGCTGATCTGCGAAGAAGCTGTGAGTCGATACTAAGTAATTTACCATATTAATTACGGACACACAAGGTAAAATAGACAAATCTGCAGAAAGGTCTCCAGTCTCCACTCCAAGGTATGGGTCAATATTGTCTATTATTTTGATTTTCTCATCGTAGCGACACTTTACATCACCCATAAGGGTTGGATAATATTCACTATATGACATTATTACGAAAACACACACAGTTTCTCAAGAAAATCAGAAAAAAATATATAAAACCACGCAAACTGCGTGTTGTTGTTCCTCAAGCAAAATGTCAAAATTGTCAAAACCATGTGACCTAAAAATGATTGATTAATAAAAAAATAGATTGCTAATTACAGGTTAGATTTCTAACCCACAAAAACAGTCCTATTTTATTAGGACAAAGTATTTAGGACTTCATAAACATTACACTGTACTAGATTTTAGTTGAAAGTACGGGAACCAGGCAGAAATTTTAATAACAGCTACGTAATATTCTTAAATCTTAAGAAATATATATTTTTGAGGTTAGCTGTGACGTCACGTACCATAAGCTATAAATCAACATTCACAAAGGTTACCAACCTAAATATTTTTGACAGATGGCAAAATACGTTTTCCCCTAACAATAATACCAATAATATTTTTTGGATGCTGTCATATGTGCGCATATAACGAATTATTTTTAATTTTTTTAACGGAAACCAAATCGAAAGGGTGCAAGTGTGATATATCGTTGAAATTGGAATTTATACTGCTTTTTAATGGTTCAATTACAAATTCTAAGTAATCATAAAATAAACAACTTGTGCCAAAATGGCACTAAACGTAATCCGATCTCAACCAAAACCTTTTCAGATCTTCTGGAGCACTAAAGAAACCCTCATGTAAAAGTTTCATCCAAATCCGTTTAGTAGCTTCGTAGCTATCGTGCTAACACACAGGCATTAGTTACAAACCACTTTTTTGGGTTTCCGGGACCTCGAAATCGTAAAGATTTGATGTTATCTCAATTTTCGATTTTGGATTAATTGTAGTAACCTCCCACAATTATTGTGGGGAGGTTAATAAACACAACACTATAAAAACTAAGTTCGTAGGCAAGAGCACTTAATAATTTTGATTATTGATACGGGAAACAACTAAACGAAAACATCCGTTCGTTGGTAATGGGTGGTAGGGATGGCCATCTTTTGGAAAAACCATATAACTCTTGGTGGACAGCTTCCCTGCCAGATGTGGCCGGAGTAGTGTTCATGGTGGATCGTTTAAGTTTGAGTTGATATATTTTGTTTTATCTTCTGGCCTCGGCCGATTTTTCACTAAATCGGTCGGCGAAGTAAGCTGTCAAATTTTTGATTTCAATGTTTTTCTGGGGGAATTTGGTTTTTGACAGTTTTCGAAAAAATATTTTAGGTTGGTACCAATGTCTTAAATTATTTTTAAGTTATGTAGCACTATTTTTAGGTTATGTTGCCGGAAGAATTTCCGGCGGGATGGCGGAAGTAGCGGAATAGTTTTTAAAATATAATGTCACTTTTGAAGTTTTATTGGAAAAAACTCACCGAAAACGTTCCGGTGAGATTGCTTATACTTGTAGGGCTTGTGAGCGGTTCACGAAGGCTTCTCACACCTTCCGTGGGCTTTATGAACGTCGAAAAAACTTGTAATGTCTCGATGCACTTGACACTCAAATTTACTCAGCATACAGTCTGCACGCTTTAACACACTAGTCTATTGAACGTTAGGTTAGACCACTGAGTACAGTAACTATACAGAGGCGAAGGCTAGCCTTCCCGCCAAAACCAAATTTGTATACTCATCGCCATTTCTTAATTGTTTAACAATCAACCTCACTTTTATCTTGACACTGTTGATGTTTATCGTGTTAAGTTTGGATCTGTGAATTTTTTTTTCCACTCATTTTGGGATATTGAAAACATTAACCGAGAATTAAAATTCTCATAAATAAAACCTAGTGTACAACTCAATTGAAAATAGGCGCCGATTATAAGAAATTCAAATCGTAATCTTTTTCAATCCAACTCGAAATACACTGTCTTTTCAGTGTATCCTTAAATGGGGATCTGCACATGACGTCATAGCTAACCTCAAAAATATATATTTCTTAAAATTTAGTACTACGTAGCTATTATTAAAATTTCTGCCTGGTTCTCATACTTTCGACCAAAATCTAGTTCAATGTAATGTTTATAAAGTTCTAACTAGTTTGTAATAGATGGCAGGACCAATAAGTTCTCTCATTACTTACGCATAGATAGAAAATTTTACAGGTTCTGTGCATACGTACATACAGTGTTGCATACATTCCCGGCTTCTTGTTTTTGACAAGAGTCCAGTGACATCTGACATTAAGTAGCTAAATTAAAACATTGAAAGAATATATGTAACACTACATGCAGTATTGCACGTGTCGTCACAGCTAACCTCAAAAATATATATTTCTTAAGATTTACAGGTATTACGTAGCTATTATTAAAATTTCTGCCTGGTTCCTGTACTTTCAACCAAAGTCAAGTTCAACGTAATATGTATGAAGTTTTAAATAGTTTGTCACAATAAAATAAGACACTTTTGCAGGTTAGGAATCTAACCTATAATTAGCAGTCTATTTTTATTAATCAACAATATTGAAAAATTATTTGCGTGAAATTTTAAATATTTGCTTGGAGCCAGTATAAGGAAGTACGCGAACTTGCCTATATTATAAGGACAAGGATGCATATGATATTTTAAAATGTGAGTGTTTTAAGGCTGGTTTAAAATGTAGTGATATATGCAAATGTCCCTTATTTTGGAACAATATGGAATTGGAAGTTTTATACGCATCTAGCAGCGAAGATGAATTTTAAACTGTATGTTACATCCGTAGACATGGTTACACAGAGCAAATCTAGTTATTTGCGATACTGTTAAATTTTTCAGCAGATAGGGATATATTTTACTCTAATGTCGTAGGTGGATATACATATTTGCTCCCCTTAAGAATATTTTTGTGGACGCTCATGCTTGCAGCCTAATGTTTGTTGACACTTTTTGTTTTTTTTGTTATGTATGTATATATTGCAAAAGATTTAATGATGGCTTTCCTTGTCATGTGACTGTTTGACATTATTTCACATTAAAATATTATTATAAATAAACATTTTAAACTTGAATGGACAAAATAGAGCAATAATGGCTGTCTGTACAACTTTCGCTGTTTGATGCTTTTACTATTCGAGAATTTTCATTACACACTATATATACGAAATAATAATTCTAACAATGTAAACTCGCTTTTAAGTTTTGTTCCATATACATACAATGACTTGTACTTTTAACAAGAACTTTTCGTTTAGTTTGTAATTGTCAATTTATTAAAAAAAGTGTATATATGTTTAAAAATCATGAGATAAATCACTTTACTTCACATACTTAATTTTAATTGTTCATTATTACAGCTCAAAACCTTATAACATGAGTTAACGGCATATTTTCCCTTCCATGCCCTTATGCAAATCAGCAATAAGGTCGAGTTTTCGAGCGCGCATGGCCACGCATTCATAAGACCGACTTAGCTTTGGTACGCAGAAATTCGTGACATTGAGTTACAATTTATACTATTATTATCACAAAATGAAAACATAGTTCCACGTATTTGCACACAATTAAAGCTAAGAGAATAACAAAGTTTTCTATGTATGTATCAGAATTTTGGTAAGCGTGAAATCAAAAGTTATGGTCAATAGAAGTTTGGACTTACCGTGGCACGCACACTGTTACTCCCTTACTCCCCCTTTGATTTACCGTGAATGATTAGTTTTGCGATTTTTAAATAGTTGGTATGTATGGACGCATTCAGCAAATAATTGTGAACATTTTGGCATAAAAAAATATCCTCTATCATGTAGTTTCATCGAATTAGAGTAAAAATGGTAAGTAAAAACACATGTTTTTAAAAAAATTACTTTTTGGGCTATAACTACCCCTTATACCTTATAGATTGGATAACATGCATTTTGTGATGTAATAAGTTATTACTAATATTTTGATATATAGTTTGCTTTGTTCTACTCCATTGATGAGTTGATGATACAATTTGAATGAGCGACCGCTGCATTATTTATCTTATGAGAGTCAGACCTTCCCCCCCGCCCGTTTTAGCGCTAGCCGCCCCAGAAAATAAGCAATTGTGGAACAAAGTATAACACTTGCTAGTTGAAGAGGGTATATCTTGGCGATCAACATTCGATATAATCCAACATTTTTGCTCAGTGCAATTGGCAGCACTGGCGACATCAATTTTGGCCAAAATTGAAACGTAGTCTAACACTTTCTGACCGGACGGAAAATTTTCGTTGTCAATGCTCATTGCTGGAAAACCATATGCCAACATTTTCTGCTTGCCCATTTTCCAGATTTTCTGCCAAAAATTGGACTTTTGGCAAAAAAAAATGTTGGCACCTTCTCAAACCAAAGAATAATCTTTGTGAGTGCCAACATTTTTTTCTCAATGTAACCCCCAAACATTCAAATACTGTTAAAAAGAATAATTTCTCGGTTATTACTCGCTAAATGTTTGTATCCTTTTTGGCATAATAATCGGTATTTGAATGTTTGGGGGTTGGGGGGGGGGGGTCGGGAGTTACATCGAGAAAAGAATGTTGGCACTCACAGAGACTATTCTTTGGTGCAAAAACTACAAAGATGCCATCATTTTTTTTTGAAAAGCACCAGTTTTTTGCCAAAAGTTCAATTTTTGGCCAAAAATTTAGAAAACGGGCAAGCATATGGTTTTTCAGCAATGAGCATTGACAACGAAAATTTTCCGCCTAGTCAGAAACTGTTATACTACGTTCCAATTTTGGCCATAATTGATGTCGCCAGTGCTGCCAATTGCACAGAGAAAATATGTTGGCATATATCGAATGTTGATCGCCAAGATACCCTCTTCAACTAGCACTAAGCCCCAAAGTGTTATACTCTGTTCCACAATTGAATATTTTCTTGGGTGGCTAGCGCCAAACCAGGCAGGCGGGAGGTCTGACTCACATAAGATAAAATACTCAGAAACATATTTGCTAAAACATAACACAGATGCCAACATGTTATATTCCAGGCCCGAGATCTCCTAGACTATAAGCAGTATTAAACACCAACACCGATGGGGGTGTGTTCTATTTTTATTTTTATATAATATTATCACGATCATAGCTCGCTTCAGGAACACATTTTTTGGTTAAAATGTTTAATAACACTTACCTATCGATTTTTTTCAAAGACCATGAAATTCTTCCTCCAGCTGATACTAATTTTATCTCCAAATCACAATATGATTGGACTTCTCGCTCTTGAATTTACGTGCTTACAAGAAACGCGACGGATCGATTGGACGGAAGTATTGAGTTAGTCAGAATTAGGTGAAACAATAATAGCAAAAAAGAATGTCTTCTATGGCAATATTTGCAGGTTTAGAAATATGCCGATCAAATGAAATATGTTTAAATATGAAACTGAAATATGAATATGAAAATGATATGAAAATATAAGTTGAATATATTGAAATATGTATTCGTTTTCGTATTTGAGAAGAAGTATAATCATAATTGAAAAAAAATTGAGGCCTTTGGTTCTTGTATACACACTAAAGCACCAGTTTGTTCTTTTTTAATAATAGTGTGGGGGGTGGTGATACCAAAAAAAAAGTTGAGACCTTCTGTTACATACCCTAAACCCTAATTTTGTAAGAGTAAATCATACGCACAAAAAACAAGTTATAGACCGACAGACAGAAATTTCTTTTTGCTCAAACTTAAAATCTCGACTTTCGTGACATTCTAAGCCCATTTGGACATTTTTTTTGCGTTACTATAGTTCCACCCTACTACGTGGATGTGAAAGTAATTATACAGGGTCTCCGAAAAAAATTTTTTTTTTAAGTACCTATGAACATGGGTCCGTCCGCAAATGCTTCCTGAGGGCACTTGAGCCCCTGAAAATGGCGCCCATAAAGTAGATTATATTTAATTTCTTCAGATACATTTTCGTTCCAGGTGTGCATTTTGATATATAGACTACCACTATATAGTACCTTAATCAGCCATCGGCAACCTACTTTGATGTCCAGGGGCATACCAATAGGCAGGTCACTGAATTTATTTATACATATTTTTCTTATTATTCCATTTTCTGATACTTTGCATTCATATTTTGATTCATTAATAGTTTTAACGTAAAAAAGGTGGACATGCAAAAAGTGGAGAGATTAACCTTATTTGACAAAAACGGATCTGAAGCAATTATTATTTATTCCATTAATAAAAGTTGTATGAACAAGAAAAGAACATCATATTAATCTGTCCAAGAAAGACCAAATAAACAAAAGACTTGGACGTTTAAGTATTTATTTGCAAGTTTGCTTAACATAAATGTTACTTTATTGCTATTTTATATGATAATTAGTCGCTTTCTGAAATGGCCGATATGCGTTTCATGTATGGTAAAGCAAATGGTTCTGCGCTAAAAGGCCGCAAATTGTATCAGGACGCTTTTCCAAACTGTGAAATTTCATCAAGAGAGTTGTTTTCCGCGCTGCATCGACGTCTTAGGGAAAATGGTACTTTTGCACCAAAGAGATTGGATCGTGGAACGTCTCGTATTACCGAAAATCCGGAAGCGGAGGAAAGAGTTTTGGAGCAGGTTGCAACTAACCCAATAATGAGCACTAGAATAAATTAATAGTTTAAAAAACTAAAAAAACATGTTTTATAAATACTGCACTAAAAAGCACAAAAAATAATCATCGAACCTGTTCCCTTTGTCTACCCCGTAAGGGTCTTAGTGTAAGCCGTGTTTGTAATTAAGTATAATATTTGAGTATAAAAGCGTGGTGCGTTTTTCGAACTCTATTTTGAACAGGTTCGATAATTAAAACGCTGAAGACATCATTAGATTAAATAAAAAGCCCCCACGCTTTTATACTCAAATATTATACTTAATTACAAACACGGCATACACCCTTACGGGGTAGACAAAGAGAACAGGTTCGATGATTAATTTTTGCTTTTTAGTGCAGTGTTTATAAAAGCAAGTTTTTTTAGTTTTTTAAACTAATTTATTTTTTTACTTTTTAGTCTCATATTTTAGGAGAGAATTTGGTGCTTTCGAAAAAACAAACAATTTGTTAAATTTGGACGGGACAATTGTAATGTGCAACTTCGATAACCCACATATACCGATTTTCAGTCGAATCCGACGATAATTGATAAGACCTATCCGCCATGTTGACGCCGCCATTTTGAATTCTTAAGTTTTGATCACATTTTTGTTCTCTACTTATCAAGCCCTCTCTTTTTATACCCATATGAAGGGAATCTGACGATAATTGATAAAACTTATCCGCCATGTTGACGCCGCTATTTTGAATTTTTAAGTTTTGATCACATATTTGTTTTCTTTTTATCAAGCCCTTTCTTTTGATACCCATATCAAGGGGGTTGTAAAGAAAATGATAATCTGCCATATTGCAGCGGCGGCCATTTTGAACATATCCTAATATTGAGTATACTATATTGTATTGTCATTAGAGCTACACACAATAGCCAAATTTCATGATGATACAATAATTAGAAGTGGATGAAATTCAGTTCCTTAGACCATTTTACATAGATAGATAGGTACATAGATAGATAGGTACATGGTTAGATACAAGTGGACCTAATAAAAGCATGTTAAAAATAGCGTTACGAGAAGGCGTGCCAAAAATCAGTGTCTGAAAAATTCTACATGAACAGCTCCTCCGGCCCTACCATCTACAACATGTTCAAGCACTAAAACCGCAGGACTTACCATCCAGGCTTGAATATTGCCAATGGATGTTCATGCAATGTCGTCTAAATCTCCATTTTCTTGAGGAAGTTTTGTTTACGGATGAAGTTGGTTTTACTCGTAAAGGTGTCATAAATTTTCATAATAATCATGTGTGAGTGGCAGAAAATCCCCATGCTATTTTTGAGCTCGATTTCAGAATAAATTCTCTGTCAATGTTTGGACGGGAATTATAGGCTACCAGTTGATTGGGCCGTATATTTCTCCTAACCGCCTGAATGGTGCTACATATTTGGACTATTTAAAAAATTCGTTGCCGGATTTACTTGATAATGTGCCCTACGCGCTTAGAATAGAATACTGGTATATGGGTACATGGAGCTCGTCCCTATTTTAATATTTTGGCCCGGGAATACTTAAGCCAAGATATGGAGAAGGGTGGATAGGACGGGTTGGCCTCCCAGCTTTCCAGATCTTAACCCCTTGGGTTACTTCCTATGGGGATGTTTGAAGGCATTGGTGCATTCTGTGCCAATTGAAAATAAAACTCAACTTCAAGAGGGTATAATAAATCACTGTGAAGTAATTATGAACAAACCTGGAATTTTCGAGAGAGTGTGATCATCGATGAGAAATCGTTTTGTCGGCTGTATTGACATGAATGGGGGTCATTTTAGGAATTTGCTACTAGTACTTTTTGAAATTGTTTTATTACTACACTGCTGTTAGTTTTATGACATAATATTTGTATCTTCCACTTATTTCCATTTTAGAACTTCGTGGTAGATTTAGTTACTATTTAAAGCACTGCGTTGTTTCAAATTTTTATTTTCGTTATTTCTTTTCTCCACTATTAAATATTTGCCATTTTTTATATATAACCGTTTGGATTTTTTCTTCTCTTTCTTGGGCAGTCAATGGCCTACTATGATGTTCTTTTCTTGTTGATACAACTTTGATTAATAGACTGTAATAATTGCATCAGATCCGTTTTTCTCAAAAACCGTTAGTCTCTCGAGACAGTTTCCATACCTGGACTCAAAGTGGATCTGAAGTGGATCTGAAGAAATTAAATAAAACCTGCTTTATGGGCGCCATTTTGAGAGAGCTCTCGCACCCTTAGGAAGCATTTGCTGGCCTATATTCATAGGAACTTTTTAAAAAATATATTGTTATTTGCTCGCTAAAGTATGGCAACGGAATTTCCTAACACCCTGTAGATTTGTTACAATTTTTTTAAATTTGATTTCTGTGATTGCAAATTCAATCAAAAATTATTTTTTCACTGTCTGTACTGTTGCAATAAACTAAATATACTTCTTTCGTAAAATAAATATAAAAAAATATTACGCTTTATGAATATATTTTCTTTATTTTGGTCAAATTAAATAAACGTATTATATGAAAGCAAAAATGTGTTTAGAGCTCGAAGTTACATCCTATAATAATAAAATCATATATCTCAGGTTTTCGACAAACAATTTTTCAGTGGTCTAATGCATTTTTTACGTGAACGAGGTATATGGCGGTTGAATTTTTAAGAAATCTGTCGTCCCCTTATCAGACAACGTTACGTTAGGGTAGTTTAAGTGTATGCGTGTTGGAAGCAGGAACGGCAGGACATCTTAATATATTTCTTTCTTCGTTCCTTAACTCTAAAGGATTAGGGAACAAATTTACGAGGCGGGAAGCGAAACGATGTAGATTATAAAATAGAGTAGATAACATTTCTCAGAATTTAAAGTTTTCTATGCATTTATAGCATTGTAATGATGAGAATATACATTAAGATACGATAATATGTGTTCTTTCAATTTATTTGGTCCAATTAAAGCAAAGGTGTATACTGATAAAATAAAAACTGCAAACACTCAGTGAAATTTGACAATGTTCTTTTAATATGTTCTCACAAGTTCTCACAGAAAGGAGCACCTTTACCGAATATCGGTCTAATCTCTAATGCCAATAATTTTTAAGATATAGTTATTTGAAAAATTCCCGCCACTAGCAAAGTTTGTAATATCGTACTAAGTTGGGATTCAAATTTGATTGATTCTACTCAAGCTGGGTAGGAGTAGGGAGCTGGTGCATTAGAGGAGAAATCTCTTTTTTTTTTTCTTAAAAGCAGCATTGCCACTCATTTGAGGAAATTTACAAATATTATCCGATATTGAAATTTTATATCATTATATTAATATCAAAGGATACATACAGAGATAATGTGATAAGAAGAAGAAGAAATAGTGGTAGATAATGCTTTAAAAAATAGTAACATTTCAGGTAAATACTAGAATATCCGATGAATAAATAATTGCCTATTGATAAAGATTTTATCATCAAAAAGTTTGGGCTTACGTCTAAATATTTAAAGAAAATGATTATTACAATGAAATAATTATAGGCCAATTAAATGGATAAATATGTAGATGACTTGACTCGTCATATCTACACTTCTGCGTAATAAAATCCCGTACACTTGAAAAATCAAGTAATCCAATTTTGCCTAATACTAAGTGATGTGAATCAGTCTTTCTGGAATTTAGATTTTTTATGATAATATAGGTTATAAAAAAGTGACTGAGTGATTGTGAAATGTCATAAGTAAGGTATTTGGGAAATTGTTAATGATTTAACGATTTCGATTTATAACAAATGTAAAAATTGACATTGAAAAATTGTGTCCGAGATAAGGCCACATTCTGAAAGCTCAAAACATTAAAAAGCGGTTTTCTGCATGGCTGTTCTGCACGTGTCTGTGTGTGATAATTTTACTTCCACATCTAGTGGAAATATATTAACCTGTTCCGCAGAGATACGTAGCGTTTGTGAAACCTGGTATTTGCAGGACGGTACTCCCGAATATGTCCGTCATTACAAGACTGAAAAACTTTTTTTATCGGTAAACACAACATTGTTCCAAAACTCCAAGAGGCGATAGACATAATTTAAACAAAACAGAATGCGGTTCTTCTGTTAATATGGTCTTCTTGGCACTTACACAGTTTTTTAATAGCGATTTTCCTATCCTTCGGCTAGCTGTTGACCTCGATGCTGGAAAATTTGTCATGGACACAGCGTCTACTGCTATTTGAAACGGATTTTCCCTCAAAGAGCCAAGGAGCGCTTCATCCTGAGCGAGATTTGAACTTCTCGGTCGGCCTAAACCGTCTTTTCTCTTTATGATACCTTCCTCCTCCCACTTTTTCTTCACAGTCATAACGGTACTTTTATTTAAGTGATAATGGTTAGCAACTGCTCTGATAAAGCATCCCTCTTCAATTTTAGAGAGAATTAAATTTATTTCCAGTTAATTTCGGCATTTCGAAAATATGACACTGACACTGACAAATAAATAAAGAATGATTTGATTTGTTATGCACGATACGCTTTTTTATTTTGGGGGAATGTATTGGCTTTCGAAAACTGATTCGATTAGGTACTTTTTCTCACTTTAAAAATACACGAACACACTAGTACTACTCAAGGCTAAATCAATTCACTAAAGACCACATTCCAATAGTAAATAAAAAGCCGCAGTACACACAATCGAGTGTAAATAAATAATGACAGAGGAAAGACATGAAGGAGGTTATGTCCTGTTCTTTTTTTATTTGACATTTATTATTATTGCTATAAGTCTCGTGGGCTGACGTTACACATTCTGAGACAGTAGAAAAACAAACAGCTGTCATCGAGTGACGTGCCGATTGAACGTGTTGTCTTAAAGTATATTATGCAATAAGCACAAAGTGAGGTTCATTTTGCACGAGTGTGAAAGTTTACAGCACGAGCCGTAGGTGAGGGGGTGCAATTTATACGAGTGTAAAATTGGCATTTTGTGCGAGTTGCATATTATACATTTAACATCCATAACTAACCTTGATTATTTCGTGTGGTAAACTTTTTTCGCTTTAATGGAGATGAGTTTAAATTTTATGAAATCTCCTTATGATGTTAGATATATGGAAGAACAGGGGCGGACCGGCCCACCGGGACACCGGGACGAATCCCAGTGGCCCGCTCCAATAGTGCGCCGCTGGCGCCGGCTGCTTGTCAATATGACCGGCTAATAAAGTAATAAGTGGCCTGCGAGTTCTAGGATCCAGCGCCGCTAAACTGTTGTCAGTCCGCCCCTGTGAAAAAGTTGCTGTCATCGAATTAAATCCATTATATTTTGAAAAATGATGACTTCAGTACAAATACTGATGTATTTCATAATATTTCACATAGGGATATTGTGAATTACTTTTTTTGTGAGAAACGCATAGACAAAAGGATAAGTTCAAGGCATTCAAGTCTCGAAGCTGTTTGTGGTTGAGTGAAAGAAGTACTCTCATGGTACTATGTTCATATTTTATTATTATTTTTATTCATATTTTCTTACTGTTTTTTTTTTTTAGTTTATAGATAGAAGTAAGATTTCAATAATTATTACTGCTTGATATTAACTGTAAAAAATATAACTGTATACTAGGTATTATCCTAACGAATCAATAATAAAGTCACTCATTCATTCATAAATCGAAAATAAAAGCATATTTCCTCTCACTCTGCAAAATCCTATCCTCAAAATTATTATCTATCTCCCTTTTATGCAGACGACAGTTATATCCCAAAATTAAAAAAAAAAATTATATCCAGTATATCCATATAGTAGAGCTATACATTTAACATTATTTATGATTTAAATTTAACTTCCAGGTACTACCTTTAAAACAACGTAAAATTCGACAAATGTTGCTCTGGAATGGGAAATAATGTAGAAAACCAATGTCTCTAGCCAATGGAACTAAACAGATCAGGTTTGGCATTCTTATAGAAGGCCAACATTCAAAACCCCCATCACTTTTTTTCTGGGGAATGCAAAATAATTGTAAAAATCGTATCATCTTGAAAAAGTTACAGAGTTGAGATTTTATGCAGTAATGGATGAAAAGAAAATATCAGAACCTGACAAAATGAGCACTGCTAACACTTTCAACTACATTTGATAGCTTTTAGAATACTTTGTTATCTTTAAATTTTCTAAATGCAATTGTGTTGTATGAATAAATCTACTATAAAAGGATTGAAAATGTTTTTTTAATGGATAATGCGATATATGTATATCTAATAAATCATTGAAACGAATAGTGACAGTGTATTATGAAAGTCAGCTAAAACCATACATTACTAAATTCAATTTTAACGTTGGTATAATGGACAAATACTGCTATATAATTAAAATATTATTAACGCAAATCAATCAATCATGTCAAAATAAATATCTACTATAATTTTAGGATACTAAATAAATTACATCGACTAAGTATATTCGGAAATTCGATATTTTATTGTTAATTACACAGTGTGAAAATATTACCCGTTCATATTAAATAGTGGGGATTTTCAAACCTTCCATATTTGAAAAAATGTCGCATTTAGCATTTCCAACAACATTTCGAATAATTTATGGATATGTTCAAATTCATATTTGTACGACTACATATAATGAGTAATAACGGAATTTGTTGTAAACTATGTTTGATTTTCTTTCATGGATATAATTCTATATCAAAGAGAATATTTTTAACCCTTTCGCTCATGGTGTCCACTGGTGGACATAACCTTTGTGATTTTTTTTAAATTTACGCGCCATAATTTCAGCAAACTGTCAAGTTCCCTATTCAATTGATACAATTGTTAAAAGAAAGTGACAAGTTCTACCATCTAGACGTGATTAGTAAAAGTTCACTTTTTTGCAGGAGGTTCTTACTCACGTGAATTATAAGTGCACACTGTAGTCTCCTAGATGATTTTATTTCAAGCAAGTATATAGTTGGTGAAACACTTCTTGATTTTTTTTACTTGTTTATAAGTGTTTATTTTTTGATATCTTGGAATTTTCGTTGCGTTTTGATTCAACTGGGCTGTGTTTTTTGTCATTTGAAGTATGTGCACCACAGTGGACACTATGAGTCAACGACATAAATTCCATGGGTGATTCTAACCTTACTTTTTTTAAAATTTCTGCTATATTCTATTTTGTAAAAGATTTATGTCAAAATGGCTCATAGAAGATGGCTGATGGACCAGGAGCTTTTTGAATTCCTTCAAGACGATACGATATCCTTATTCTAATTTTTTGCTTAAATCATCAGCTAATACATTGTTCTTTAGATCTTGATGATGAGAAAGCTACGACTCCATCAGAGCCCGAGGAAGACCTGAAGTTATACCATATCATACCACGTTATACCATACCAAATAAATTTGTCTTTTTTTATTAACTAATCATAATTTTTATAGTTTCGATAATAAATAAACGTTATAATAATTTATTTTCTGTGTGTTTAATAACTTATTAAATTATACCTACTTATTTATGAAAGTGTGACATTTGTAGAACTACCGTTGAGTCACAGCGTCCACTATAGTGGACGTCAATTTTTCTGCAAACCATAATAGATAGGCTCTTACAACTAACGTCAAAAATGTCAAAATAAATCGAATAATATGCATGCTATATTTCAGAATTTACTAATGAAAAATAAAAAATCGTGAGCGAAAGGGTTAATTGGATTGGTTGCGTGTCCTCGAAAATATGGTAATTTTTTAATGGCTAGTTCTATATTATTTTCAACCTTCAATGAAAATTGTAACACTGCATAATATACTTCAAATAGAATATATGACCGTTCATGAATTCACCGAAAATTGATGCCAAATGTTTGACTGTACTGTTCACAGGGAAATTCACAAACATGAATTTTTACATACAAAAGCAATATATTCTGAGATAAACTGAGCTACGTTACAATCACGTAGAAATTAATATACCGATGAGCATAGTAATCAAATATTTAATACGAATAAAATTAAGAACATAATAGCTAAAATGTATTAAGAAACTGCTGCCCAAGGAATCACTACTTCCACATCCAGATTTTCTATCCAAGTCACTCACAATGAAAAAATTTCGTATGTGGAAATAATTGTTTATGGAACTTTAATAATGTAATATTTGAAATCCTCTACCCCAAAAACCCATAAAACGATACCCCACATCGGTAGTGGAGTGGGGGTGGTAGTGGGTGTGGATGAAGTAAAAAAATATTTTGAGGTTTCTGGTTCTCGTACACACACTAAATCACATTTTTTTTTCATCCCCTTTAATAATGGGGCGGGGGTGGTAATGGGGTGGCTAATGCATATTTTTTTTTTGAGACCTTAGCTTCTCTTGTATATACTAAATACCAATTTTATGGACTCTTACCTGCTTGATTTACCTATTTACCCCAAATTTACCCCAAATTTACCCCAATTTACCCCCCTTCGACGGAACAAGATGAAAATATAATCTAGTTCTATTTGTCATTAAAGTACATATGTGTACCAAAGGGTCTAGCCGTACTTCCATGGCGAAACTGCCCCCGATAGGAACCTATATCGTAACCTATGTTATATTGTAGAGGGTGCTAATAGTAGTTGATAGAGTAGATATTAGCTCTATATCTTAGTTAATTGAGTAGCTATTTGAAAAAAAGTGTCTGGAGACGACTTTTTTTCAAAGCGATATATCTTAGTTAATTTTAAAGTTAGAAAAATAAAACTAAATGGCAGTGTTATGGTACACTTTACAGTTTATTTTATAGTATTTCCTATGGGCCAAGCCTAAATAAAAGTATTTAAAAAATGCAAAGAAAAATTTTGTCATTCGATTTCTATCAGATCTAATTGAATTACCACTTTGAAAAAAATATATAATCATTGTCTATATCTTGTCTAACAGCATGCCAAGTTTCATTAAAATCCAAGAGGTGCAACATGTCGAAAAAATTTTTAAGTAAGTCGACCACCTTACACGACCACTATGTTGTCGCTTCTAATTTGCATTACATTTCATTAATCTTTGGAAAAGTTGCGTTTTGACAGCTGATAAAAAGTATATCAATGGTTGGTGGTGTCAACTAGAATATTACAATGTTTTTTGATCTACTTTTATAGTGACTTTAGTCGATCTCAGTTAAAAATTCAGTTGTTTACGTTATGAGCGGAGCACGAATAGTTTACACAGGATATGGGAATTCCCAAGTAAGTGGAATCCCCCCATGGCCGACTCAAGCCAGTTGGTACATAAAATAAAAATTAACGATTTAAATCGGCTTTTATTTGGCATTTTTCTTTTATAAATACATTGAAATTATTTAATTCATATTGCAACATATTTTATTTAGAGTAATGAAAACTCATTATAGACGTAAATCCTTTAAAAATGTCAAAGCGTTATAAGAAATGGGTAAACCTACTACTTGCTTGTGTTCGATATCAGGCGAGCTGTTCTTGTCTCTGCCGTTCTGAATTGTATCTTTGATATCTCTCATATACCTGCCTAAAAAGTGTACACAAATACCGTGCGTGTAATTTCCCATTAGGCATGTACATTCACGTAGCGTAAGAGATTTGACAACACCGTCAGCCGTAAATTCGTCAGTCGATGGAGCATTCCAGCTCTGTTATTTCATTTCAGCCAGCTGGCACGCGCGATGTTGTAATTCTTCTCCCCATGCCTAGCCCGCGACTACACACACGGTATCATAACCTCCGTGTAAGTGCATGACCACGTCGTCACGTCGCGTCGGTGCACCGCACAGCGCACATAGCACCGCACTTCGCACATCGCACACTGAAATTAAATAAACCATTATTTTAAATGAGAGTGGCCATATCGACGCCCCTCGCACATCGCACAATGAAATTAAATAGAACCATGCTCTTAAATGAGAGTGATGAAATCAACAACTTGAGCTTCGCACATCGCACAGCGTTTAGCACAGGCGATACCGTGTTTGTGAATCCCTATTTGTAACAAAAGAGATAAATATAACTAGAGCAGTCTGATTTTATTAAAAATGGAAGGAAATAGCCGAACAATATATGAACAATTAGTACAATTTCTTTTGTATTAATATTCATAAATATCATGAAACAATATAATAAACTTCGATGTGCGCTGCGCGAGAGAGATCAAAGATACAGTTCAGAATGGCAGAGACAAGAACAGCTCGCCTGATATCGAGCACAAGCAAGTAGTAGGTTTTCCCATTTCTTATAACACTTGACATTTTTAGAGGATTTACGTCTATAAGTTACGAGCTTTCATTAATCTAAATAAAATATGCTGAAATATGAATGAAATAATTTCAATGTATTTATAAAAGAGCCAAATGCCAAATAAAAGCCAATTTAAACTAGGGTGACCAGATTTTTGTTAAGTGAATGCTGGACACTTCTGCCAAGGGCGGATCTGGGCCTTGAGCTTGGGCTGAAAATAACAAAAATATTTTTCCTCGAAAATTGAAATTGATGAGCGGGAGGGAGAAATCCGGAAAAATTTTTTTTTCGTCCCAAAATTTTTTGATGAGCGGGAAGCAAGTATCCGAAAGAAAATTTTTTCCAAACAAAATGTAATGTTGTAACTTCACTATAACTTGAATGCTGAACTTATTCTGGACACTTGTAAGACTTTCCAGCGAAATTCCGGACATATGGTCAGAATGCTGGACCTTCGCTGAACACTTGTAAATGCTGGACAGTACTCCAAAATGCTGGACTTTCCAGCGAAATTCCGGACGTATGGTCACCCTAATTTAAACCCTTAATTTTTATTTTATGTACCAACTGGCTTGAGTCGGCCATGGGGGGATTCTACTTACTTGGAAATTCCCATATCCTGTGTAAACTGTGCTTCGCTCATAACGAAAACAACTGCATTCTTAACTGAGACCGATTACAGTCCCTATAAAAGTAGATCAAAAAAACATTGTAATAGGCTAGTTGACACCACAAACCGTTGATATACTTTTTATGAGCTGTCAAAATGCAACTATTGAAATGTAATGCAAATTAAAACCGTCAACATAGTGGTCGTAAGGTAGTCAGTCCACTTACTTTAAAAATTTTTTCGGCATGTTGCACCTCTTGGATTTTAATGAAACTTGGCATGCTGTTAGGCAAGACATAGACTATTATTATATATTTCTTTCAAAGTGGTAATTCGATTAGATCTGATAGAAATCGATTGACAAAATTTTTCTTTGCATTTTTTAAATACTTTTATTTAGGCCTGGCCCATAGGAAATGCTATAAAATAAACTGTAAAGTGTACCATAACACTGCCATTTAGTTTTATTTTCCTAGCTTTAAAATTAACTAAGATATATCGCTTTGAAAAAAAGTCGCCTCCGGACACTTTTTTTCAAATAGCTCCTCAATTAACTAAGATATAGAACTAATATCTACTCGATCAACTATTATTAGCGCCCTCTGCAATATAACATAGGTTATGATATAGGTTCCAATCGGGGGCAGTTTCGCCATGGAAGTACGGCTAGACCCTTTCAAGTCAATATCTCAAACGGTTCCAGAGTAAACGTGCGCACAAAAAAAAGTTACAGACAGACCGACAGACAGACAGAATTTTTTTTCGCTCAAACTTAAAATCTCGACGTTTCATGACATTCTAAGCCTATTTGAACAATAAAAAATTTTTAATTTTTTTTTGTCGTTACTATACTTCCACTGGATGTGGAAGTAATTGAAGGCGTTGTGACCATTTAAAATGTGTTTCTTTAAACATTATTTAGCTGTAGTAGCAATCATATCTTCAGAGGATAAGTTATTAATATCAGAAGGACATGATGAGAAACAGCTGATCTAAATAGTGAAGTGTGGTGTTTTCGAATTGATGTGGAGTTTCCAATGCCTGTTAGAACTCTCCGATGGACATTATTAAGTCATTTAATTTTATGAAGCAATATTTTGCTGTTTTTTGTTGCGTAGAATGTTTAGGACGAAACAAGCAAAGGGAGGAAATCTTGTTATATGACTGTTATATAACTTAACTACGGAACATAGGTAACTAGTAAATTGAATAAGCTTATAAGGATCTAAGGCCTGTTAGTGTCTTTTATTAAAAATCTTAGAAACAATAGTTCCAAACCAAATGAAAGAATATTTAGATCAACATAATATACTACCCACAACGTAATCATGCTTATAGTTACACAACAGCATTATGTCACGTTACTGATGATATTTTACAAGCAATATTTGTTGTATTCTACAGCATTTTACGTAAGCGTAGAATTCACAATTGGTCAGTCGGAATTTGTGGAAATGATATAGTTCTTTAAATACTCAAATACTATGTTCAATACACATTTCGCCAATCTTGTTTTCACCGTATGGATATGATATGATGATTAAAACTGAAGTAAATTTATAGTCCAGTCAACGGAGTGCTAAAATGACCAAAATCTCCAATTTGAGTGCTCATGAATGGATTTTGATGAAACCTTATGTACTGTGTTTGTAATGACGTTAATAAAAAAGTTGAAAAAAAGATTAGAGTAGGAAATGATCGGAAGAGGTAGAAGACACCATTTTTATCACAGGTTCCGTAACTTGTAGAATTAGGTCAAGAAAAAAAACAATATATTTACATTGTTTGGTCCAAAATAACATATTTTTTTTTGTAAATTTTTTCGAAAAATGCATATTTTTCGAGATATGGCCACTCGAAAATTCATAAAAGTGGGGGGAGAGGAAATGTAAAAGTAGAAAAAAAAAATTCAAGTGAATGTATCATCAAAATACAAGACTTTTTCATTAGCAATTCTTCTGTAAAGTGCATTTTCACCGAGTTGTTTCGGAAGAACATGAAAATTGTGGCGCTTTAAAAATATGTAATTTAGAAATTTTAAAAAAGTTAGACCTATGCATTGAGGCCTTTTATACATTTTTTGTCTCATGGAATTTTTTGTAACTTGCTAATTTTCCGAGTTACAGGCAGCTTTTCAGGATAAATAATGTACTATATTTTTTGCACATTAATACATGAAAATTCGAAAAATAAACGTGATATATATATATTATATGAAACCTATATAGTTATATCATTTTTAAGGGTTCAATGTAATTTTTTAAAATGAAAATAAGAAAAAATGTAGTACATTATTTATCGTGAAAAACTGCCTGTAACTCGGAAAATTAGCAAGTTCCAAGAGACAAAGAATGTTTATAAGGCGCCAATGCATACGTCTGAATTTTCTCAAATTTTTGAATTATATATTTTTAAAGCGCTACAATTTCAAATGTTCATGTTTTTCCGGAAAAACTCGGTGAAAACGCACTTTACAGAAAATTTGCATATAAAAAAAGTCTTGTGTTCGATGATACATTCACCTGAATTTTTTCAGATTTTTTTTTCAACTTTTACATTTCCCCTCCCCCAATTTTAGGAATTTTCGAGTGGCCATATCTCGAAAAATATGCATTTTTCGAAACAATTCACAAGAGTAAAAACAACTTATTTTGGGCTAAAAAATGTAATTATATATTTTTTTCTTTTTTGACCTAATTCTACAGAACCCGTGATAACAGGATTGTATTCAACCTCTTCCGATCTTTTCCTACCCTAATCTTTTCTCAACTTTTTTATTGACGTCATTACAAATACATTGCACAAGGTTTCATCAAAATCCATTCATAGCACTCAAATTAGACTGGACCCCGTTGATTGGACTATTAAGAATGTATGGTACTTATATCAATTTAATGTCATGGTTCAACGAATTCAACAAATCCCGTCAACCCTATCTACACTCTGTTTCAACTCTACTATTTTACTGTCTCGACTATTTTATTTCCTTTGGCGCTCACACTAATTACTGAGTACATTAGTTTTAGGTTAGGTAGGATACGGTAGTAAGGGGGGTTAAACGGAACAACATTATTATCATGATTATTAATTTTTCCGACGAAACCTATTTCCATCATTAAGACTTAAGCCCTTAACTATGTCTAATACAGGGTGTAATTAGTTTCATGTCATTAAAAAAAATTGGTAATGGGGACCTACTAGACAAACGAAAAACCTTTATGACTTTTTCCTCTAGGGGCACTGAAAAAACTGACCCAGGTCAACAATTTGAATATTAGGGTAGGAAACATTTGAGAACCACTACGTTTCTGGGTCAATGGACGTGTAGTTCTCGTCGGCACGCAGCGACCTGCGGTTTCAAAACAAACAAGGGCGTCACCTTTGATGACCGCCTCAACGGAACCAATTATAAAAGTGTAAATAATTCCTTATCTCTTTTTGCAGAACTGCAAGCAAATGATAGGCGTAGAGGTTTAAACACAGCATTTCTTTACTTGTGTGTTTTTTTAATTTAGTACAAAATGTTGGAGCTTTTATTGTTGTTTATAATTTTCCAGATTTAAATGTGTTTTATTAACATTTGTCACCTAAACGAGTGTTTTGGGTTAAAAGCTTAAAAAATGAAAAATTATTGCATGACATTGTGAAATAAAGAGTTAGACGTCTGAGATACGATAACAGAAAACAATTATGTGTATTTTAAGTTAGGAAAAAATCTGATTTATTTAACGAATTGCCGATCAGGTATCGAAAACTAAAATATTCCATAAATCTAAAACTTACCAAAGTATTGTGATTTACATAAATTGTTCGAAATGGCTTCCGTCTGCATCAATACATTTTCGGCACGTCGAACTAAGGACATACGCACTCCGTTCAACACATTTGGTATATTAGGATCATTTTTTATGGTTTCCATGCATATTGAAATACCACACTAAACTATCAACTAACGTTGTCAATAAGGAAAATAAAAATAAAAACTTGGTCTAAAATCCAAAAAGCAACACAAAAAGAACGAACAAGTAGTGTCTGTACATAATCAAGAACTTAACGACTTGAACGGTAAGTCAATAAAATAAATGTTAACTGTAAATACGTGGCCCAAAATTCAAAAAGAACAAAAACAACATACAAAAGCAACGAACGAGATCGACGTGTGTACTTAACGAAGTGCCCACAGAAACTAAAATATTGCACACGTATAGTTTTCTTCAGATCTACTAAGCACTCAGAAAACGCCGACGTCTTTCACCTTTACCGCACCGCCAAAGACCTTACCTACTTTAAAAAAACCATAAAAAAGTGTGATTACACAGGTCTGCAACAAAAAAATTGCATAGAATTTTTATACTGTTTCTTATAAATTTTTATTCACTAAAACCGGGAAAAATACTCGAAAAATTCCATCACGTCAGGTATTCTTGCAAAACTCGTGTTTGTAGTTCCATTTAGAGTGCAACGCCCCTTTAACCCGAAATCTGGTACCCTATTCTTGGTTGCTATACACTGCTAAAAGATGGGAATGTTTCAGTCATCTGTATTCCAAGTTCACAAAACTGTCTGAAGCCAAGTTGAAAGAGGGAGTTTTTACTGGCCCCTGCATACGAAAACTGTTCCTCTTTTCAGAAACAATGGGAGAAAAAGAAGTGTGGGACCCTTTCAAAGACGTAGTGCACAAGTTTTTGGATAATACTAAAGACCATTCCCTCTAAAACCATTGTACAACGCATATTGGCTACACATAAAGCTCAAGGATGCAACATGAGCTTAACAGTTAATTTCTTACACTCCCATGTCGACTATTTTTTCGAAAACTTGGAAGCCTTCAGTGAAGAGCAGGATGAGAGACTTTACCAGGATGAACGTGATATCGAGAGACGTTACCAAGGAAGATGGGACGTTAATATGCCAGCTGATACTATTGGATGCTCAAGCGGGAAACAGAAAATGGAAAGCGGATGCGTGTTCGGAGAGGTATCAAAGAGAAGGAGAAAAGGCTTCATAGACAAAAAAAAAATGAACACGAAAAGTTAAGTACATTTCATTATAAGACATATTGTTTAGTTAATTGTAATAAAATGGTGTTTTTTTTTTCATTAGTGTTAGGCTTTTTTTATCAAAACACCTTGTATTTTGCAAAAAAACTGTACGTGATGGAGAGAAATGAAGATCATTTTTGGATTCAGCAGACTAGAAAACATAATATTTACCAAAAACATCCCACGCAGCCGAAAAAAAAATATTTTTTTGCAGACCTGTGTTATCAACTTGTGTCCTCGCCGACGCGCGGTCTCTAACAAAGGAGCGCGACACTTTGAAAGTGCCGTATTAGCGTATTTGATGGTTAGAGGCGCCGACATACGCTAAGATAAAAGCCTATCCCAACATTCCAGCAGTTCTCAAACAATATGAAAATTTTTGATATTTTTGTTTATTTATTTTTTCTAAAACTATGGGTTTTAGACTCCATGTTATATAAGGTTTTTTGTTCGTCGAGTCGTTCCCCTTCTCCAGTTTTTTTTAATGACATGAAACTGATTACACCCTGTATAAGGCACTCTACAATCATGACTTTATGTTTTACAATCCAAGCTATTTCTAAAAGACGATAAAGACGAAAAGAAAAAGTTAGTTTTTTACTAATACTTTATTTTATTCTTCTTAAAGCAAGACAATTTATTAGATTGTTCGAAAACAAAACCTATTTATTCGACTCGAGTGAACTTCAGCAACGAAGTTATGATTCATTTGTCCGCCCACCTCTTTTCAATCAATGCATCTTGAACTGCTACCCATTTTTGTTTATGTGCTATTTCTGCACATATAAATCTAATTGGGTTATTTCTGGAAATATTTGTATCCAAACATAACTGTTATAAGAATGTTCCTTTACGGATAACATTAGGAAATTCCTTCAAATATTTCACAAAACGAGGGATTCAGTGATCTAAAAGCTACATCCTGTCTACGTAAACATGTAGAGAATAGTTCGAATTCGATAATAAAGAAACGCTGACCAACTGTGGCGAGCAGTAGAAAATAAGGTTTAAGGACAGATTCTCAATGCGAATCCATACTTAATCGAAATGTATAGAGTGGATGATAAAATTGTCTTCAAAAGGAAAATATTTTGGTTGCAATGGAATCGATGATATCTACTTTGAAGTAAAAAATATAGCTTTTAAATAAATGTTGACAAAGTTTAACAGTCACGTTGCAGTTGATATCTTTTTTACTTCCACGTCCAGTGGAAGTATAGTAACGACAAAAAAATTTTTTAAAATTTTTATTGTCCAAATAGGCTTAAAATGTCATGAAACGTCGAGATTTTAAGTTTGAGCGAAAAAAAATTTCTGTCTGTCTGTCGGTCTGTCTGTCTGTCGGTCTGTCTGTCTGTCGGTCTGTCTGTCTGTAACTTTTTTTTGTGCGTACATTTACTCTGGAACCGTTTAAGATATGGGCTTGAAATTTGGTACACATATGTACTTTAACGAGAGCTAGAACTAGATTATATTTTAATCTTGTTCCGTCGAAGGGTTGGGGGGTAAATTGGGGTAAATTTGGGGTAAATGGGTAAATCAAGCAGGTAAGAGTTCATGAAATTGGTATTTAGTATATACAAGAGAAGCTAAGGTCTCAAAAAAATTGTTGGCATTAGCCACCCCCATTACCACCCCCACCTCCTTATTAAAGGGGATGAAAAAAAATTGTGATTTAGTATATGTATAGGAACCAGAAGCCTCAAAATATTTTTTTACTTCATCCACCCCCCCCACTACCACCCCCTACCACCACCCCCACCCCACTACGGATGTGGGGTATCGTTTTATGGGTTTTTGGGGTAGAGGATTTCAAATATTATATTATTAAAGTTCCATAAACAATTATTTTCACATACAAAGTTTTTTCGTTGTGAGTGACTTGGATAGAGAATCTGGATGTGGAAGTAGTGATTCCTTGGGCAGCGGTTTTTATTCTGCTGCAAAATTTTGAAATATGTACATTACCGGGTGATTTTTTTGTCAAACGAAATGCGTTTTTCCTATGAACCATTGACGAAAATTATATTCTGTAAAAAGTGTTATATTCCTACTGCCTGCCACTCAAATTTAGAGTAGAAAATTAAAAAGACTATGCATGACGGTGGGCGTCGCGACGTTGTACACTATTTGTTCCAGCAATACACCAGTTTTATTACATCATTGAAAAGGTCTTAATTTTCAGTCTTCATTGCAAATACTATTTTTTTCTATGTGCATTTTTAAAAAGTTATGATCTAATTTATGTTATTTATACTACACGCAGTGGCGGATTGGACCAGCGCGCGGCGGGACACAGGGCAAATGATCGGTGGGCCGCCAGCATTTTGCAAGAAAAATGACGCTGCTATTTTATTTTTGTCGAAAAAACCTTTATATGTGGGCCGCTGATGGAAAACAAATCCCGTGCCTCTTCACCTATGCCAAATCCTCCACCTGATTATACGTACTATTCTTTTAAAATATTTTTATTGGTAGGTGCCGCTTTTTTTTAAAAGAAGTTAAACTAAATATTATCCTATTAAATACTTTTTAAAACAACTTTTTTAATGTAAAGCATACCTACAGACAAACTAAAACGTAAAAGCAACAAAAAACTGTGAACATATTAACACTTAAACATAGTAAGATAATTAATAATAAATCAAAGTATTCTTGATGGGCTCATTTAGCAAATTTTTTTTTATTGCGTTTTTCAAAAGATCTTTTAATTTTAGAGCGAAATGCAAAAAAAACAGAATATTCTAGGATCTCTATAAGCTTTAAAATTAATTAAAAAATGCACATTTTTTTAGTCACTGCTTGGTTTATGGGGAAAAAAACTATTTCTTAATTTTTTTATATCTCTTTTATTTTGTAAGATAATGTTCTTTTAAGTCTGTAATTTTTCCAGTTTTTTGCTGTTGATAATTCTATTTTGTAAGAGTCGATCATTGTAGGTTATTATACTATGGTACTTAAAATGATAATAATGAGAATCAGAGGAGTATCCAAAATCGGTAAATGTTCATGGATTGGGGAACCTTTTTTTCGTTTCCTACATCAAAATGTAAAAAACGCAACCTCAGTTATCTCTGGAACAGTTAAAGATTTCAAGTTAAAAGACACACATGTAAGGTGACTAAATGGCTTTACTTATAGATACATTTTTCACATAAAAAATAGGAAAATATACGAAAAATTGTATGAATGTTCTTTTATGGAATAAAATGTAATCTATATAAACTTTGAGAAAAATATGTATGTATCTATTTTTATAAGCATTATTATTGTATAAAATGTCTACTAACAAAAAAAAAGGGAAGAAAGAGACTTTTATTATTAATGGAGCAATAAAAATAAAATGTGTATTAGTACGGAAATTGGCCCAACGGCAAAAAATAGACAAATGACAGGTTTTTAGAAAAAAATCGGTACCCTAAGCAATAAAATAGTTATCAAACATTTGAGGAATTGATTTTTTCCCCATAAACCAGTGATTGATTCTCATAAAAAAAATCTCAAAAATCTTTGTGGAATCTCAGTAGTTATAAAGTTTGGTAAAGAAAACACGCTTTTCTTTGACACCCTGTACATAGTAACGTGCTTCAAAATAAAGGAATCTGGCAAAACTCGCTGTTTCACAAATAAATTATTTCTTAAGTCCTGAAAATTGCATATGGATATCTATCCTCTTTCCCAGAAAATGTGGATTTAAATTCAGCCCAAAAATTTGCTTGGTCCGTTTCAATTGGCCAGCAGTTTAGATGAAAAAAAAAAAAATAAAAGTAATAAATTTTCTTGAAATACACTATCTTAACTATGTGAAGGAATTTTTTTTCAGCGTGTGGATCTGAGAAACGTATATTCAAAACCATATTTGTATATTGTAGATAATTTTGCAAAATAGTTAGTATTGCAAAAATCTTCAAAAATTTGCATTTTATTGTCCAAACGTTCTAATAAAGATAATTAATTTTTTACTCTCTACATGTAAAATATCAAAATCATTCCTAATGGAATTAAGCTCTAAAATGTATTTCTTCAGACCATAACTGGTTCATTTGTTAGGATATTAGGGAGTTATTGGACGCGCAATAAGGGCAAGCAGTATTAAAGTCAGCGTTATTTTGGCATCTACGCCTGCGCAATTTGATCCGCAAATAAGGGATCTCTTATTAAGGATAGTGCTTGTCCTTATTAGTGAAGGGATACTGCAGTGCGTTAAGTTCGCCGTATTTTGACATTTAGCAACTTTGACGTTCGATCGCTCACACATTTTTGTTTGTTTACTGGTTTGAATTACTATAACCTTATTTTTTCGTCAGTGTTATGTTGTACCGACTGCCGGTGTTTTTTGCAAAGTATTTTTGTTTCAGTAATAAATAATATATCATATCTAAGTACCTATATCTAATTCGATTCTCCCCTAAAATTAATAAAAAAAAATACAAGGTTAAAATTTACTTATGGAGACGATCTTGCACTTTACAAAACAATTTATAAACATAAACCCATGCAACCATAGATCCCCAGGAATAAAGAAACTATTCAGCAACATTATTTATTATCACTGAAAAAAAATTAATTAGAATAATTAAACAACATATAATATTATTAATAGACATGTTGGTTAAAACATTGTCCAAAAGTGCATACTCGATATCCTCATTTGCCCCTCCTAGGATAAGAGCTTCCAGAATTTGTTCCATATTGAATTTAAACAAAGCAATACACAAGCACCATCAGAGAACACAAAGGATAGAAAAAACTATATAAAAAAATTATTTATTATTTTTAAGTTAGAGAAAGTAGTGCGCAAGCGTCAGAATTGCACAGAAATAACGACACGATAATCGAAGGTGTGTACCAATAACTAACATTTCGCTGATGAAATAAAGGTAATGCACTAATAAAATAAGGTAGCCCCTTAATACTGCGTGGCAGTATTTATAATTTCCAATAACTCTCTATTAAGAGTTAAATGGTATATTATCGTTGGTACTTATAAACAATTTTAATGATTAATCTTTGTTGTACATTATACAAATTTTAAATTCGCCAGCCAAATGTTTGTGGTGTCGAGAAATTTGGAATTAATGAAGCTCTGGTGAGACTAAATAGGTGCTCGATCATCTTTTCTCGATCCTGAACCATTAGAGAGGCAGACATACGCACAGTGGGGCGAAGCATCACTGTATCACTCAAATCAGTCTACAGGTCAAGTTAAAGTTATCAGAAACTTTTTTTTAAATAAAGAAGGAAAGTCGCACCATATACCCTGAAGAAGAAATACCAAGCAGCTACGGACACGTGTTTCGGAATTATTGTTCCTCACCAGCATAGCATAGCAGCCAGGTTGAAATGGGCAGTTCACATAGGGCTTTACGTGCCGACTGTCGGTGAAAGTCTAAAATTAGGCCGATCTAGATACGAATGCATATATAACAGTTCTGTACTTTCAGCCTTCAATTATTGTCCTATCTGTATTTTCCAGATATTTTTGATGCTACGCTACGCTGATGAGGAACAAAAATTCCGAAACACGTGTCCGTAGCCATTTGGTCTTTCTTCTTTAGGATACATGGCGCTATTTTCCTTCTTCATTTATTTTGACCCCACTAATTCCTTTTTATTTTTTTTTTAAATGTTCGATTCTATCAGTCTACTGAGCTGGATTTTGATTTTTAGCAATAATTTTTTATAACTTTGATCTAAAATTGAAGTTTTTCTAAAAATATCGTTTTTTTTTTCAATTAAAATCAGTCCACAGGTCACAAATAAATAAATATTCGCACAATTTTAGTTTTAAATCTTTACAAAGACATAATCGATCTGCCAATGTATATTTTTTATTTCCTTTTTTTTTTATTCCTGAAAATTGCCAAAATCGCTGTCAAATTTAAAGATTTACAAGTGTGCCTTTCGTAAGTTTTCAGAAAAGATATAAAGTGTTTTAAAATATAACAAAATATAAGACATTATAATATTATAATAATAATAATACTTTATTAATCCAATTGATCAAACAATGTTGATATAGGATAGGTCAAAAAGAAAATACATTAATAAGTAATCATTTACACATAATATTTTTTTTTTGTTTAATTTAAAAAGCTAAATATTCATCTACGCTATAAAAGGCATTAGTGAGCAACATATTTCTAACAGTGGATATAAATTTCTTTAAAGTACAAACATTTTATGCTAATATCTAATTTATTATATAGAACCGTACCGACATAGTAAGGATTAGATTTATAAAGTTCTAATCTGTGAAGTGCTGCAAATTTTCTTCATGTCGTGTATTATATTCATGTGATATATTCTGAAACGTGAATGTGTTCAAATTTTTTTTGACAAAAGTTAAAACCTCAAGGATATATAAACACGGTAAAGTTAAAATTTTTTTAGAAATAAAGGTCCGTTTACAAGATTCACGATACTGCAATCCATACATAGAACGTAAGGCTCTTTTTTGCAGCACAAATACACGACTAGCTGTACTAGCATTAACCCAGCAAATCACTCCTTGTTGACTCAAAATTTGAATAATAAAATATTTTCACTACATTTTTGCTTGTAATTTGTAATAATCTTTTTAAGACAAAACAAATACTTGAACACTTCTTGCATACATAATCTATATGAGATTTTCAGTTTAGTGACATATCTACATAAATACCTAGAAGCTTAAAGTCTTTTACTTGTTCAATTTTTTTATGCTAAAGTTTAATTAGTGGACTAGATATATAATTGGCGCCAACAGGATGAAACCGCATTGAAAACGTTTTTTCCTGATTCATTGCCAGGTTGTTTGAAGTAAAATAGTTGAAGAGGGAAATCAAATTATCCTGCAGAAGTTCAGACATTATATATACATCTTGATTGCATGATAGAACAGTCATATCATCAGCAAAAGCACAGTGAAAAGTAGAAATAAAGTCTTCTATATCATTAATATATAAGAGAAATAGGAGTGGGCCCAAAACACTGCCTTGGGGAACTCCAATATTAACATTCATATCCTGCGATCGCTTGCCACAATATTCAATAAATTGCTTTCTGTTCATCAGATAGGATCGTAATATCTTCTTGCACTGACCACGCAATCCATAACACTCCACTTTTTTAAGTAGAGTATCATGGTCTACGCAATCAAATGCCTTCGACAAATCAACAAATAAGGCCATGACTTTGTTACCCTCGTCAAGATTTTTGTAAATATGATTTAAAAAACTTAGTACAGCAGATATTGTAGAGCAAATATAATAAATACTATAATGCAATGACCGCTTAGCTCGATTCAACTAAAATTTTGGTTAATTTTTTTAAAATCTATTTATTTAACGTCGGCCTATTTCCGCTACCAGGGCCTATCACCGACGCCAGGAGACGAGCTACCTCACAACCTGGAAATTTTGCCGAACCTCTTCTCTTTCGAAGAGTAGGGATCTTTACTTGCTTAAGATTTAATAGACGCCAATATTCTTGACTAAAGATGTCGGTCTCGAATGACAGAGGCCGGGCAGGACTATTGCCCTTTACCCCAATACATCGCTGTAGACCGGGGACCAGCCTCGTGCAGGGCGGGCGAGCTTACTTTACATCGGCCCCATTCACAAATGTGAGCGGTGCAGATGATTTCGGCCCATCTCCCTGGGTCCTGGCTCGTTGGACCTTGCTGGCTAAGGCATATTCTGGCGTTCTTCGGTCTTCGTTTTCTTTTCTTCGCCAGCTTGTCTCCCCCGGAGGGTAGTCATCGGTCAGTGGAGTGTTTTGGGTTTTTGGCAGAATGCCAATTGACATTCCTGTCATCCGGATCGTCGGTAAGGTAAGGATGAGCTGTGTAGCTCGAGGAAGGGCAGACCTAACTGCTTTGGTAACATTTTCGGTCTGCCCGGAGCCAGGGTGACTACAGGTACTGGACGGTTGTTTGTCCGGTACCCGCAGGGTCTTGGGTGAGTGGTTGGGTGATCGTCATGTCTCTTCCGTGGGGTGTCTTCATCGGACGGTGGTATGTTTATACTCACCCGTTATCCAGGATCTGCATCTTCGGCCGCTTGTGCCTCGGAGCGTCTGCTGGGTCATAGTTAGTAGCCTCCCTCACCAGCGGGTTTCCATGCTCGTCGACAAGGGCGTATATCTTCTTGGCTCTCTCCTTGATGATTTCGGTGGCTGGGGTGTACTCCATGTCCCTGAAGATGTCCTCGTTGCGCACGAACCAGGGTGCGTTGGCATGCTGACCGGAGGGCGACGTTCTCCACTCTCTGGATCTGATGAAGGTAGCTTTTCGCTTGGTAGCCCCATGCTACCGAAGCGTACGTCAGCTGGGGCCGGATGAGTGACCTGATAAGCGTGAGCTTGATCCTCAGGTTGAGTCTGCTCTGTCTGCCCGTCATAGGGAAGATTAGAGCTCTCGTCCTCCTGACCTTTTTGACGATGGCTTCATTTAATAGACAAAGGACCGCTTGCTTTACACCCCCTCCACTACGTAATTCTCATCTTGAAATTACATAAGTTTCACGTATACGCTGATATACAAACCGCTAGAAAGTAGGATGAGATCGCTGTGCTTCCCAAGATGGACTTCACCCATCCAAGTACTAACCGCGCTGGACGTTGCTTTACTGTAGTGTAGAAATACATGCACAGCTCGTCCCCTAAAAAATTTTTTTTTAAATATGTAAATAAATAAAAAATTTTCTGTGTCCAGATATGCTAACATGGGTAGCGAAACGCCTGTCTAATAATAGTATTCAAGTGTTTTGGTGTTTGTGGAAACTACTTCGAATGACATACAACTGAAAATAAGAGAAAATTGCATTTGGTGAATGAATACGTATATTTATCCGATAGAACTGAAATTACATACTTCTTATTCTTTAATAAATTGGAACCACTTTACAGGGTGTGACTGAAACAATTCCAAGATCGGAAACCAAGTGTTTGTGTAATAATCATAAATACTAACATATAATTGTTGATATTTTAATTTTAAATAATATTAAATGTGTTAAGTTCTTCTGTTAACATTGGTAGCCAGGTTGTACAAAGATTTACTATATTCTCAATTCGGTACACATTTATCTTCATTTAATAATACTTATTGCTGATTCTCCAATTTTTTAGTATCAGGTAGTCTCTAAATTTCATTCTTCCTAGTGTAATTTTTCTGTTTACCGAATCGTATACCGAAAGGTAACAGAACTATATTTACCGCACACATTCCGCTAAAACGTGTTTGTGATTAAAATCAAACTTATACAGGAAAGAGGCTCAATTAATCATTGTCACAGTTCGATAACTTAAAATACTGATCAGAGGGGGCGCTAAGAAGTTACGTAAAACTGCACTGTATTACAACTAAAAATTATTGAATTTGTTCATTATAACCATACAAAAATTGGCTTTCGGCAAATTTCACTGTCCATTGCTCTCAAATAGTGAAATAAGCATGAAATTATAATTAATGAGCATTCGTTAGTTTTTAATCTCGTATTTTATTTTTATCAGTTAATTATTTATTAATTAGGACGGTAAGGTACACTTTTATATTGGACTTATTAAGAAATGTAATTTTCATGGGAGCTCAAAGATTTATTAAATAAATGTATAATTATAACGCAACGCAATAACATCAAAGGGTTCTTCACAGTGGCATCTGGAATTATTTCCGAACTCAACTCAGCTTCTTCAAATTACGATTTGGGATCATTTTCCTTATATTATGCTATGTTTTCGTATAAAACTTTTGCAATCATTAATTTTATTACCTTTCAAAGGGAACTGTACCCACTCTTAATTTCATCTAATTGAATATCAAATATTAAGTAAATATTGACTCGAGCAATAATATTCTTTTATGGCCCACAGGAGAAAATATCTGTTGACTTCTCGATATTATATAGAGACAGTCTTTCAAAGCATCCAAATTTTAATTCTTTCAGTTTCTTTATTATCGATAAAATGTATATAGAAATAAGCTATATTTTGTAGTGTTCAGCTGTTATAAAATGTTTCCGTTTCAGTTTCAACAAAAATGAAAAGAACATTGTTAGTGGACTTGTTTATTGGTTGAAATAATGTTGTTAGGGATATATACATATAAACAGTCTCCACGCGCCGCTTTTGTATAACCCTTTTCGCACTAGTAATATATATAATATATCTGTTCTTCGCACGAGATTGTGATAACCTGAATTAACATCTACAGAAGGAGCAGACCGTTCAGTGCAAGAACAAGCAAAAATTGCTTCCCCTGGCCCTGACCCAATGTTTCGTTTGCCAAGAAATCTGATTTATCCAGGGTTACGAGACTGGACTATGGTACAACTTATCAACTATTGAGTCAAGCCCCGGAATAAGGGAGTCAATGCTCCATGTAAAGTGATCCTCAACTGACTAAACCGTAAAGTAGTTGCTTGGGCTCGATAGAAAAAGAATGAGGCATATGGCAGGCCTGCCAACAGGACACTGCCCTCTGAATAAGCACCTACATACGATGAGGTTTAACAGTTGAAGATTTGTGGGATGAATAGAATATAGAATGAAACCATCGCCCATATTCTACGCAATTGCGCACCACTAAAAGCGTTCAGGAAATTTTTACAGCCGAGTATCTACTGAATCTACTCTGAAATGGACCGTTGTCTTTCGTGAAGAGCACTGGTCTTTTCTAAGAGATCCTATATGTCGAGAATGTAAGTGGGCCGGTAGGCCAAAATGTAAATTGTGTGGGTGTACTTAAAATAGTATAGAAAATCTGAAACTGAAGTAATTTTCACAAGCACAAAGCACTAAATACTGTTAAGGCACGATTGGCTAATAAATTTGGCGTCATCTGGGATTATTACATTTCTAATATATACAAATTCTAGTGGTCGTTTCACAGCAAAATCTTCATGGGGAGTACCTGCTTCTCATCTCCAGCGGAAAACATACCGGGCATTTCCGTTGCCCTGAACTTAGTTGTGTCAAATATCGCATTTTTGGATCCATAGTGAGTTTTGAATTTTGTTCACGGTGCTGGTGGCATCACCTATATGTATGCTAGATTTCAACTCTTTATTAGCTCATCTGGAAGAGGCTTCTAATATTATGAAAGGAAAATTCTAGCCCCACAGGCTCCTCTACATTTTCTAGGAAGAACTAATCATTCCATTACATATTGGTACTAACGGAGTATAAATTTAATCAAAATCATTAGAGCCGTTTTAGAGAAGAAAGAACATTTTTTAAACCTTACCCTACATGACCTTCTTCCCTGCATTTTATAGGAGCAAGTAATCATACCATCTCAAACTGATACTAAGAGTCTTAAATTTAATTAAGACCGAGTTTGCGATTTCACCTTAAGGTGCGATCATGTTTAACATGCTTGTCAAATTTGAGCAAAATCCATCCAATTTTTCAATCCAATTCAATAATTTAATATATTTGTTACATGTATATGCGCTTAGCCGGATTCCGGTCCGGAGCCAGCCGCACTACCACAGCGCGTGGCGTTCGTGGTTTGTGTGTGACTGGGCGGAGCGGGTCCGATTCGGCTAGAACGAAGATGAAGCGGGGCGTTAGTGCTCCTGTCTTAAGAAATAGATAAGACTTACAACTAACAATATGACTATGTATAGGAGAAAGCTTTTAGAAATTTAAACTTATTGGTTTTTATTTACGGTGCACTTGTTAGGGCGCACTGCACTGTTTAAAGTTTCGGTTACTGATACGGGGAAAACTCAATGAAGAAACCCGTTCGAGATAATGACATCCTTCGTCCTGGTGGTCGTATCGCCTCCAGGAAGGTAGGGTGAGGGGATGTTGTAGTTTAAAAAGTTTGCATTTTACAAGAAGTTATTGACCGAGGAGGGATTTTGAAAAGGAAACAAAAAAGGATAAAGAACAAAAACTAACAAAAATGAACAAAAAGGGAGGTGAACAGAGGGGATAGAAAGGGGTTGGTAAAAGGTGGTGAAGAGGAAGAATTATGACATAGGAAAGTGTAGCTAGGGAGGTTGTTGAAAGATAAGCAATTAACAAGCATTACTTGTGTCGCAATTGGTTAGCTGGTTCCAGGTGGCTTAGGCAATAAACAGCAACGCTTTTTCTTTATAATATATTAGTATATTTCTATATTTTGTGGTCATAAATAAAATTTACATGTTGTAAATCTTCCTCTACAATTTTAACTAATATAATATGAATACTGCAGTGATATTTGATCGTTTCTAAAAATCGTTGGCTGAATATGTTTAAAAAAACTTTAAAATGTGGACTGCGGTAAATATTTTTTTTTTTAGAAAAAAGAGATGAGATCTGATTTTGTACACCCTGAGAAGGACGATCAACGAGAGTGAGGAGTGAATTAATAAATCGAACTTCTGATGTAACTTGAATTTTCTTGGCCGGAGCTGATACACGTGTTTCACGATATTATATTCTCATAACTTAAAAACATTTAGAACGAGGCCACTTTACCGAATTTTCAGGGGATTCCCTGTGAGCCTGCTCATCTGAAAAGGCGACAACTTGAACCCAGAAAAGCTCTGGAGTGGGAATGTTGTACACACGTCGTGGTTTTATTAAAAGCGGAGCTGAGCTGTCATATTAACTTGGCATTTGTAAGCCGCAAGAAGGCGAGAATGAGGAGTACCAGATGCACAGTTAACGTGAAATAAAAATCTTTATTTTATTTAATCAATTATATTATACTTTAGCAATTGTTTCGATAGACGTAATCACATAATACCTCACGTTGGTATTAGAATCTCTCTTACCCTTGTAGCAACCATCTTGATCATATATTTTAATTGTAAAAATAACTATTGAGCTACCACAAAACCCATATTCACACTATTAAGGAGCAAATTCACTTAATTACAAATTTAACTACTATTCTGACTAAAAATTGTATGTAGCTTTTTTGAATTATCGTTCTTTTGGATCACTTTGAACGTTCAATTTTCATGTATATGCATCAGATGAAGCCAGTCCCATTGTGCACATAATGCTTCTGGTGGGGTTAAAACATCATGTCAAATTTTTAGTAGAAGTATCTTCTATTCTATCTTCTACTCATTATTTTAGTTATTTCTTTTTATTTACAACGTCTTGACAGACATTTTGTAATCCATGAAATATACTAGTTGGCCTCGCTTTGCTGTATGGTACGTCTGACAGCATCGCGTCATCTGCAGCGGTTGCCCGTTAGGCGCACAATCTCGTCAAAGCTTTTCCCCTCAGTTCTTTGGTGATATCAGCTCAATGTTTGGGAGCGCGTCCTCTTCGCCTTTTACCATCTGGTTTTCCTTGAACTATCAGCTTCTCTATATTGTCCTCTATTCGATTCGTGTGACCAAAAAATAAGTGAATTCAAGATAAAAAGATGCTGGAAAGTCACTTTTGGGGACATATGTCTTGGATAATCGAGGTGTTGATACGAGGGGCTATAAATTGTTTAAAAATGGACAATCTCAATTGTTTTTATTTTCTACAACTTAACAAATTGACTAAACAGCTCTTAGTCAGAGAACGAGGGATCTCTACGATGCATTTTAACGACCCTCTATAACACTCGCGAACAACCACCTAAAACAAATTGATTCTTATGTAAATCGACCTGGCGGATTCGATTTTGGAGTTCGCCAGACAATCCGGAATTGCGAAACTGGTCAAAATCGGCAATTTCCGAAAAATCTCAAATTTTATGGAAATTTTTTAATTTCTACTTATCACCCTATATCTCTTTTAATTTAAGTCCGATTAAATTGAATTGAATTTTTAGGAGAGCCAATTTAGACCTTTGTTATTATGATTGACATGACAGAAATGCAAAAAAGATTACGTGTCATCAGTAATATTTTTTTAAAAAGTTGGTGACACGAAATTTGTTAAAAATGCAGCAACAAATACTCGCTCGAGGAAACTTTTTTGTTTTTAAAGATAGATGTATATTGTAATCTACAAAGTTGTAGCCAAAGAACTAAAGAAACTTTTTTATTTCGGTGATTTTTTTGATAACTTACTTAGTTTTCAAGAAAACGGTGCTGCAGTATTTGACCGCCGCGCCGGGTCGCGTCGCAAGATAAAAGATTGGATTGACCTATACCGCGGCTTTGTTTCTCGTTTTTCAGGATGCCCCGCCCGATGTGAATAAAATAATGCGTAATTGTGAATATTGGTTTTTCTAATTTTGCCGTATAAAGTGACAGTTTTCAAAACTGACGTAAGTGTCAAAACGTCCTACTTTATGTAACCAGTTATGAAAAGTAAAATTTTACGTAACTGGTGACGAAATAGTATTTTATACAACAAGTGGCTAAAACACATTTCAGTCTCGAGTTATATACAAAATTTTTTGTATCGTCATTCGAAATTAGAAAACAATATAATTTTGTAAATATAGACTAAATTCTATTGCTGTTTCCATAGAAATCAGTAAGTTTTATTTCACATTGTTAAATAAAATTCCTTTATTTCACTCTTTTTTCTTTATTTTACACTTGTCAATAATGACATTGTTTTGATTCATTGAAACTGTCAAATAAACGTCGTTTTAGGACATGGCCTTACAAAATAGTATTTTATATAACAAGTGGCTAAAATGGTGTTTTTTTTTACGAGTGGGGCGTTTATAGTACAAGCCGAAGGCGAGTGCTATAAACAACACGAATAAAAAAAACACAGAAAACAATATAATTTTATAAAAATAGACTAAATTCTATTGCTGTTTCGATAGAAACCAATAAGTTTTATATCACACTGTGAAATAAAATGTCTTTATTTCACTCTTTTTTCTTTATTTTACACTTGTCAATAATGACATTGTTTTGATTTATGGAAAGTGTCAAATAAATGCCATTTTAGGATATGGCGTTACAAAAAGTTCCTTATGTCATCAATTAGGAAAGATAAACAACTCTCAAAAAGATAAAGAAACAATGTTTATTCAACACAAAATAAAATACTAAGTCCATAAAGTGGAAGCTTTTAAATTCTTTTTTCCTTCAAAATACGCTAACAAAACTTTTGCATTAATACAATTTACCTTTATTATGTTATCAAATTAGGATTTCAAATAATATTGTAACTTGACTAAATAACGTCTGTCAATTTTGACATTAAACTTATAATGTGTGATAGCAGCAAAGGTAACCATGAAAAAGATTACTTAATTTTTAAAATTTTTAAATACATCCATTTCATTTATTATGTTTAAATTGTTTTTAGAATTTTAAAATTAGAAAAATCATGTATGCAACGAAAGACAATCTTGTGTAACTTGTGTTGTTATGTCTTTTGTAACTGGTTACATAAATAGCTATTATAAAAGGTTTATTTAGTTGTTTTTAACCGATCGACAGGAGTTGTTGTCGTCTGTGTGGTTTATGACGCTTTTTCTTGTTGAAAATTGATGAGTTGCAGCTATAATAATAATAATTATTGCGTTAGGAAAGTGCTATAGAGGGTAAAGTGCATATTAAAGTAACGGAATTTCTTTTCCAGACATTTAAAACTAGTTTTAATATTTAATTTGAACAAAGAACAACTTTTAAGCAATTTTTTTAACGTCAGCAATTTTGTGCGCATTTTCAACTTTTTTTTAACAGTTAAACCCAGAGTTAAACTTTATGAAATGCATATTTTGCCAACAAAATAGTGAAGAAACTGAGCAGGGTGTTACAGAAGAAGCATTGGACTAAGCATTTAAAGCAGTTTCTATAAAGTCGGATGATATATCTCTTAAGTTGAAATATTACACCAAAAAAAGGGATTTATTTTTGTCAAAATGTCCTGTCTATCATGCAAGATACAGAAGAAATTACACCTGAAAAGCTTATAAACAAAAAGCAGAAAGCACAGATGTGGCTAATACTGGTTATAAAAAAAGGAAGACCGTTGAAAGCCCAAAACGTTGTATAATTTGCGATAAAAAAAGACAAATGTATTAACTATCTCTTAAATATTGCTGCTTAATTATACGAGTAGAAGTTAAATGTGGAAATAAAATGAGTATGTCTAAATTGCCTTTATCAAAATTTAAAACTTTATTTTTTATATTTTGCTCCTTCTTCAACATTAAAATTTACTGAATAAACGATTATTAAATAGGTTATTATTAGTACAATACAAATTCTGGCGCTCTCAAGCTATGCATGGCATTATCGTTTGTGCAGTACGTGACCGGCCGCGGCCGGCATAGTTCTTTTCTATATTGCGGCACCGTTATGTTAAAAACCAAGCCAGTTATCAAAAAAATCACTGAAATAAAAAAAGTTTCTTTGGTTCTTTGGCTACAACTTTGTAGCTTACTATGTACATCTATCTTTAAAAACAATAAAGTTTTCTCGATCGAGTATTTGTTGCTGCATTTTTAAAAAATTTCGTGTCACCAACTATTAAAAAAAATATTACTGGTGACACGTAAATTTTTTTGCATTTCTGTCCATCATGATAACAACGGTCTAAATTGGCTCTCCTAAAAATTTCAATTTAATCGGACTTAAACTAAGGGATTATAGGGTGATAAGTAAAAATTAAAAAAATATCCATAAAATTTGAGATTTTTCGGAAATTGCCGATTTTGACCAGTTTCGCAATTCCGGATTGTCTGGCGAACTCCAAAATCGGATCCGCCAGGTCGATTTACATAAGAATCAATTTTTTTTAGGTGGTTGTTCGCGAGTGTTATAGAGGGTGCATCTTAGACATTGCTCGTTCTCCGACTATCTAGTTTTCTTCACAATTTCATAACAAACAAACTATTTCTCTTATTGCGATACACGCTATATAACAGGAGATACTTATGAAAACATTTTGTATTTTGAAGTAATGACTAAGAAATTTAAGTGCTCAAATCTCAAATTAAGGCTTTTCTTTAAACAAATGTGTTTAAAGAAATGCCTTCTGGAACTCGTTCCAGTGAAAAAATGATATAAGTGATTTGGGCACTTAAATTTACTTAGCTAGTTGATATTGTATTTCTAGCTCGATTCTGTTGGCGGTATTTTTGACGTTAAATAAATTATAGTTTAAAAAAAAACTGAAAAACACGCTTTTATGAGTAGCGCACTAGAAAGTAAAAAATAATTGTTAGGTAATTAAATTTATAAGAGTGGGGCGCACTTATATAGCGGTCTAGGCATAATGCACAAAATGTAATATAGTTACCTACCTACCTACGCTCCATGCTTTTAAATTTAATTATCTAATAATAATTTTTTAGTACGCTACTCATAAAAGCGTGTTTTTTATTTTTTTTAAACTATAATTCATTATAAATTAATCGCGGAAAATTAATTAATTTAATAATAGGCCTTAATTATAAAACTCACAATAAAATGCAACAATATTTGACTTCTTTGAATAAAACGAAATTTGTTCATCTATAGACCCGTTTTCATAATATGTGCATTTTTCTATCGGGCTGAAGAGATGTTAAAAGTTTATATTCCTTTCACATTTTGGTATTATGCAGTATTTATAAAGTTGCACTGTCACTATTCAGTACTATATAGTACTTATTACATTACAATGTTTTTGTACACGAATATTTTCGATTGACAAATTAGAAAAAATAATAAATGACCTCTATTGTTTATATTACTTAAAATTTTTGCATCTAAACCCCATTAGTCTTGACTTTATGTATGGATATTGTAGGCGTGTCACATTTTATTGTATCGATTTTTCATATTATAGCAGTCCTTTTAAACCAATCGTAAATGGCTTAGAAATGACGAGATAAGCTCTAGATGAATTGAATAACCACAAAGGAGTATTTTGCTTTGAAGCACCTAATGCAGAACTAATCATGGTTAATAATAGCACATGAAACGTTTTCTTCTAGAGATATACGTAGCTCAAAGATAATTGTTTAGATGCCAAAGGCATCCATCTACCTATTATATACTTAGTTGTTATGGATACATGAATTTGCATATTAATGTGATTGCATAACGCTAATTATTTTTCAAAATTTATATAACCCTTAATTTAATTTTTAAAAAAGCTCACCTTTTTTAAACATGAAACTTATAGGGCCGGTTTTATAGGTTCCGTTTATGTTAAATCTGATAGTTAACTCTTACGAAATGTACGTTTCACACCCATCAGTAACTGACAATTTTTAGTTTAAACTCCAAACGGTGGACAGGGTACCGCATAAACTACAAACTTATGCTTACGCGTGCGTACATTGAATTAGCATTATTTCAAAGAATGTTGCACTCAACTCAAAGCAAACTTCAGAGCGGTTCAACGTAACCTATAGACAACTACGTATCCTATATTCTGTGAAGTAAAAGTTGTAAAAATGGATATTTTAGATATTTTTAATGACATATTATTAAGCGATGACGAAAGTGCTATTGTAGAAGAACTTACTATTCTGCGTCTGAGTGACGCGACAATTTATTTATCAAGGTCGCGTTCTCCCCTTGTTCTTCCACTCCCAGGGGGGTTCGAGATAAGATATAACTCGATAGAATAAGTAATAAGCCAAGGCTGCACTACCTTAGATCTTTTAATAATAATCGATTTTTCTCTCTAACGGGATTTTACCTATTTGCCTACTAACAATGGATTTTACGCCTAAAGATTTCTGATTGTTTTTCATAAAAAAATCCTCATCGAGCTTCCGTAAGGTAACCAGAATATTGAGCTTCAAACTTTTGGATTCATGAGACATCCAATTAACTCAATATTCGGTCTTCCGAACGAAAACTCTCAAGGGATTGGACTTACAACAAGTCATATAATCAATTAAATGTTCAAAAATTTCAAAAAATACCATTTATTTACGAGGTTTAACGTGAATTTCGACATTTCTGAAGCCATTTGCTCTTCTTTGTTTGAAACAGCAACTGAAAATGTCGAAAATTGATCAATTTCTGTTCTGAATTAAATCACATTTTGTTTCTGTGGTAACGAGTGTAAGAATATGTAAACAATGCGGGGGGCAATGGTACAAGAGGCTCTCTGGCAGATGCGCTGATTCATTAAGCGTTGTTTATATTCTAGGTAATCTATGGATATTTGGGTTAGAGACTTAAGAAAGGGTCCATTCAGAACTAATAAGATAATATGTGGGGTCGACAGTTAAGCTTGAGCATTAATAAAGTGTAGACCACGTCCTATTTCTGAATAAAAATATATTGTGAAGTTATTTGAATTATTTAAACAACAATATAGATATAAATATTTACAATAACTTAACACAAATGTGGTTGAAACGTTTAGTAACGTAGTTTTACATCCTCAATGAAACTAGCCCACCTTCTAGCAGCTTGTATGTCAGAGGTTATACCATCCTTCGGAGGGAATGTCCACTAAATGTTAGCAAGTAAAATCTCTACTCATCTAGAACAAAAGAATTTCGGGTTGGGGGGTAGCTCGTTTCCTGGTGTCGGTGATAGACATTGGAAGCAGGAATAGACCGACGTTAAATAAATAAATACTATGATGGGATATTAGAAATGGGGATTTTTAAGAACGCCGAATGTATAAATCACTAATGAGAATTTTTTAATAGTTACTTTTTTATACTTCTCTATACTACTATTTTATACTTCTATACTTCTACTTCTTATACTTCTAAACAGTTTAAAAAACTATGTTTCAAAGACACTGTATTTCTTAAAAAGAAAATAATTTCATTTAAATACTAAAAAAAAAAAAAATAGTGGAAAACATTATATTGCTACAACCTCTCTACTTTGGTTTAGCTATCCTCATGACCACATATTTGCAAAATAAATAGTGATATTAGTGTAAGAAAGAAGAGTTTTTTAAATATTAACCTAATCCCACCATATCTTCTTTAAGTTACGAATATTAAGAAAGTTTTGCGTCAGCCGTTAGAAATCATTTTTGAACCAAGAACGTTATGGTCCTACTTATTATTACTCTGTATTGTAATTCACATAACTTAACATCAAAGCACAGTCAGTATTATGAAAAACAGCTTTGTCCTCATCAATTTATCACCATCGTCTAATCAAAATTACTTACCATAAGACGAGGCTGCTTAACTGAAAAGTTTAGGAAATGAATATAAAACAAATCTAGCACAAAATTTACTTACATTTACCAAATGTAGTGAGATTTATTTGAGCTTAAGATGTAAGTGTCATTGACATGATTTTTAATATCATCGTATTCGGAAACAAATTTTGACTATCTGCAAGAAACGAGTTAAAAATATCATATTTGCGTCTAAATTCCAGGGTTGGAAGATGATTTTTTTACAATTCTGCTTTTACTGTAGCTGGACTATCACTAAGGTACTTAGATAAGTACCTAGAATATGGAATCACGAAATCAGTATTAAACTATCTTATATACATATACCGTTGTAGAAATTATACACCCTATGACCATTAGGGATGAGTTTTCGCAGAGAAAATTTCTATTTTTCATCTGATACATAATATAGATATTCTTTTCACCTTTTTACTGTTTATTTGAATGTATTTACCAATGTATTCTTCAAGGGTAACACGTATTTTTCTTTCCTCTGCCCGCCACTTCTGCGAGAGAAGGTCAATTCATAGTCTATGAATTTTTCTGAAAATGTTGACATATCGCACGATATTGTATCACAAAGTTGCAAACGGAATTTCAGTGAAATAAATTTGCATGATGAAAAAAATAACCCACTGAAATATATTTAGCCAAATTGTGTCTAAACGTTTTCTGACAGAAAATTTTTCCACTGACCTTTGACATTTAATAAAACAAATACGGGATTTATTCACGTATCCCGTAGACGTTCGTTAAAACTCTCAATGATAAGCATTTTCTTTCAATTTAATCTCGAGCTGCAGACGTGTAATAGCAAGGCTACTACGTGCACTCTATCGATAGCAGGAAATAAGTTTAATGAAATTAGGTTGGTAGTCTTAGACCTCAGTATTGAGACCAGACCACTTTCCATGTCAGATGCAACCGCGGGTAAAGGGAGTTAGAAGGGCAACAAATAGCCGACTGTCCAACTTAGTAGCTGTGGTCGTAATGGAATATTGAAATTCTAATTAGAATAAGTTTCTCAACGAAATTTGCACCGGCACTGACATTCGATTTAAACTATTCCGCTGAAAGCTCCCTTTCTGTGGGATATCCGCCAGTTAACAAGAATTTTCGGTTATAATGAATGTTTTGTTTGAAGCAATAGCTGTTGCTTTGTACCTAGCTGTTTAATTATCTGTAGGACATCCTTGATTAAATAACTTTGCCACAGCTATTACTATTAATCAACAATGAAAACAGAGCAGAGTTTAAATAAATTAAACCTAAATGAAATTTACGGATTGTTATTCAGAAATTAAAGAAATTCGTCACAGGAATAATTATTAGTAGTACCTTTTTAAAAATACCACGAATTTAAGACCGCAAAATGTTAAAGTGAGTGGCGCAAATATAACTTTGAGTAATAGATAGGCACCTGTCGTTAGTATTTGTATTTAAAAACATTTCATTTTCTTTTGACTAGACATCCCAAATAACAATTTAGTTCTAAAATACTCTTTATGATATTCTAAAAGCTTATTTTTAAGACTACTTATAAACGTGAATGGTCTGGAAGGACTCTATAAAACTGATTTAAAACCCTTATAAGAGCACAGGGGCCTACCTAGAAGAAATCATACATGGTCCTCTTTTAAACTACCATTACAGCTTTTAAGTTTTAATGAATTTTTTTAATCTTTACTCGTAGAGTATCTGAAGAGTATTATAAAAATATACTTGGTTTAGGATAAGCACTAGGTATATTAAAATTTAAAAGGCACACACAAATGGTTTAGCGAACGTTTTGTGTTTAATGAAATAAACATAAATGCAAATAAATCTATTGCTACACACTTGATTCGCATGAAATATGGGATATATGGGCCACCATACATAGTTATAAAATGGGCATGTGGCCAATACCAAGAGTGATTCAACTTATACTTTTAAAGGTATTGGGACTCCTCATAGTGGGCTATGACGAGACCAATTTCGACTGTAAAACTCGCTTAGATATAGTTCTTAAAAATTCGTGTGTCCTCTAAAAACACTTTAAAAAAAACCGCTGCCCAAGGAATCACTACTTCCACATTCAGATTTTCTATCCAAGTCACTCACAACGAACAATTTTGTATGTGGAAATAATTGTTTATGGAACTTTAATAATATAATATTTGAAATCCTCTACCCCAAAAACCCATAAAACGATACCCCACATCGGTAGTGGGGTGGGGGTGGTAGTGGGGGTGGATAAAATAAAAAATATTTTGAGGTTTCTGGTTCTTGTACAAACACTAAATCACAATTTTTTTTCATCCCCTTTAATAATGGGGTGGGGGTGGTAATGGGGGTGACTAATGCCGAAATTTTTTTTGAGACCTTAGCTTCTCTTGTATATACTAAATACCAATTTTATGAACTCTTACCTGCTTGATTTACCTATTTACCTCAAATTTACCCCAATTTACCCCAACCCTTCGACGGAACAAAATGAAAATATAATCTAGTTCTAGATCTAGTTAAAGTACATATGTGTACCAAATTTCAAGTCAATATCTCGAAACGGTTCCAGAGTAAACGTGCGCACAAAAAAAGTTACAAACCGACAGACAGACAGAATTTTTTTTTCGCTCAAACTTAAAATCTCCACGTTTCATGACATTCTAAGCCTATCTGAACAATAAAAATTTTAAAAAATTTTTTTGTCGTTACTATACTTCCACTGGACGTGGAAGTAATTATATGGATAATTGATTTTTTTTTTCGGTGATTTAGTAGTAAATAATCAAAAAAATCAATGAAGAAAAATGTTATGCAAGACAAACTTTAGATAAGAAATTGGTAAACAGTGAAGTTCGAGTATCTAGTTACAAATTAAAATACCTTTTTATGTTAACAAAAATATGTCCCAGCATGATTGCGGTTACAAGCTGACAAAGAAGAATCATAATCGCCTCAAATAGTCGCCACATTATTTAATGTATTTTTTTATAGATGCGCTGCATGCAAATACCGAAATTAAACTGCGATACATATACAAACAGTATAGTTCCGCAGATACATTCATTGTTTTTAAAACCATTCAGAGAAAAAGAATTGCTAAAGTTATTATCAAAACAACTTAAAGCCAAAAAATCGTCTGTTCCAGATGTTATTCCATGTTTTATAACAAAAAAAAGTAATGCGTTATATTATTAAACCATTAACATATATTATTAATTTATCTTTTGAAACAGGAACGTTTCCGAATAACCTGAAGACTGAAAAGGTGATACCTATTTTTAAGAAAAAGGATACCCAACTGTTGGAAAATTATAGGTCTGTAACCGTGCCCTTTGAATTTTCAAAAATTTTCGAATACTTTTATCTAGATAGGCTGGTAAATTATCTAGAAACTTTTAAAATATATACAAAAAAACAACATGGTTTTTCTAGTGGCATGTCGACCGGTACAGCAATACATTATTTTTAGATAAAATTTTAGAAGTCATTGATGCGGGAGAATGTCCTGTTGGTATATTTTGTGATCTCAGCAGCATGTCAATACAAGACAAAACATTAAACTCCATGAACCTTGTGCCAGATTAATAATCGCAAGTGAGTCTCCAAGATTTATAGGCTCGAAACTATTTAATCGTCTCCGGATGACTTAAAACATCAGGAAAGAGTATTTATTTAGAAAAAACCTAAATGTGTTTTTGTCAGATAAATAATATTATTCTCTACCAGAGTCTTTCTGTATTTAAGGTCTACTAATACACAATAAGCTAATATGAACCTATATATCCCATTTTTTTTCTTTAACTCTGGTTTTGTTTACAAATTTTGTATTGTACTGTACATTTTTCAGTGCTCTGGACCAAGAAATATTTGAATTTGAATTTGCATTTGAAATCGGTAGATCCGCCCATAATATATTTCAGTGTTGGTAAGTTGTCTATTAATTGTTAATAATTCTACTTCAAACATATTTTGTCTTAAAATGCCTATTAAATTACCAATTGCTCTTTAAGTACGCCGATTTATTCTAGAAATATATTTTAAGTCATTGATTTTAATATATTTTTTATAACTTGTAGCCTATTTTAAAACCTATTCTGAACCCTTTGAGCAACCGCTTTAGGACCTGGTAGGGTTTATGGCGTTGTGAGATAATTTAGTTTTAATATAAATTCTTGAATGCCTTTATAAAACTTTGTTTAAGAAAAAACAATCTTTAAGTGAATTTGACATTTAATAAATCTTTCATTAATCACTGGTATATGAGGTGGTCGTTATAAAACACTGCCATTATAAAACCATTATAAAACACTGATACGACGTAGTCTTAGAAGGGGCTTGAACCTTCTCTGTAAAGCTGCCTCTGAAGTGGTTTCCACAAATACTAACATACTAGAAAGGAATATTATCAAAGGGTTACGTGAGAAAGATTGTTTTTACTTGAAAGCCGATGGAGGTAATGTGGTGGTTATTTCAGATATGGGTAATTATAATGAAAGAGTATATATCCTGATTAATAATGGTCCCTACAAAAAACTTCGCAGGAATCCGTCACCAAAAATGATCACTGATGTGAGAAATATATTGAAAAACTGTAGGAACCTTATTACACCATGCTTAAAGAAACGGTTGCATGTATCTAACCCAAAAGTATATAGATTATAAAGTTTCCGAAGGATACATAAGCCCCATTGTATCCGCAATCGGGTCACCATCTGTCAAAATGGTTATCAGTTCGAAAATTTACCTAAAGCACAACCTAGTTTTTCAGTTATTAACTCCAATGATCTCATCAATAAAATTAACAATATGCTAATATTTTGATCTCTTCTGATGTTTGTTCATTGTTTTTAAGTGCACCAGTCCCATAAACCTTGGAATATCTTACTGATTTACTCAATAATATTAGTCAAGAAGTAATTAAGCCCTCTGCCAAGTGAACAAAAATAGGCTCCCGTGGGCTCCTTGATGATGCAAGTGTGATAGTAGTCTGAATCTCTTTGTTAGGCCATGAAGACACATAATTTCGATGTTGGCACTCTCAAAAATGATGAGCATGAGTACTGCGCGCGAGAAACAAAATGGCCGCCGTCGCAAACACTTTCTCCAATGTATCTAAGTAACCATTGGGATTACGAAAAAAAGTTTTATACAAAAAATATTGTGAAATCAATTTTACACAAAAGATGTTATTATAAGTTTTTATGCAGGACTAACCATTTTCCCAGAAACTTAACTTTTAATATTATTTCATGGCTTTATATTTATTAATAGTTGTTTGAAATTATCTTTATTTTATGAAAACGTGTAAAACGCCAGCGAAAAAAGTTAAAATTACCCTCAAAGACAAATCTTATAGCCATAAAGACAAATTTATCTCCTATTTCAAGATTATTGATAGCATCCAGAAGCAGACCTGACGTAGATTTGAGATACTATTTGAGCAACTACGAGTTCTCAGCACTACCGAAGTCATTATTTGCAGTTGACGGGAGTATGCACCATTGTCTAGCTAAGTACAAACTTATGGATGCTCTAGAATCAATGCAAGGTATACCTGCCGAAGAAAACGATGATGATCATGCTTCCACCACACCTGCAGTTTTAGAAGAAAATGAGGAGCTACAGGAAAAAGCTGCTACAGCTACAGGAAAAAGCTGCGATAATAGATGGCATGGCGCACACCTACCACAAACCTAGCACAGTGAAGACATGCCGTGACCTCGGTTTAAGCTTCAGCAAACGGATCGGGCAAAAATTCAGCAATTACAGTGAGGTCCGTGTTGTTTTCGACTTTTACAAAGAAAACTCGTTGAAGAAAGCCATGAGAGTGATTCGGCAAAAAGGCTCAGATCCAATCCAGTACAAAATCGGACCAGAAAAAAAAATGGAAGTATAGCAACGAATAAATTCTTGTTTTTCAAGTATGCAGGAGGAGGCGGACAAAAAGATCATATTACATGCGGTATATTTAGCACAGAAAGGAATTAAAACTACTCATGTATTCTCCCCCGATACTGATGTCCTAATTTTGGCACTAAGACGACATCCCCAACTTTCGAAAGAGTTTGCATTTTTTCTTGGCCATGGCATGAAAAGGTTTGTTCAGCTAGGTTCAATTTACAAAGTACTTGGACCTCTGAAAGCCTCTGCACTTCCTGGATTACACGCACTTTCAGGAGCAGATGTAACAGGATCATTTGCTGGCAAAGGTAAAATAAAGTTGTGGAAAATTTTTAATTCTGCAAGTGATAAGCTGCTAGAAGCTTTGGCTATATTGGGAACTACACTGTCTCTCACATAAGATGTCAGGGCTAACTTGGAAGCGATCATTTGTCAGCTTTCTATCCCCAAAATAACACTGACCGACGTAGGAGCTGTGAGATGGTTGTTGCTCACCCAGAAACAATGTCAAGATGAGAATCTTCCTCCAACACAATCTGCACTGGATCCGGCTTTGCTAAGGGCCCACCTTCAGTGTTTTTGAGTGGAATCAGGACCTCATTCAGCATCCCAATAACCCACCACCCTCAGATTTTGGATGGAAGAAAGTAGGGAGCACATACGAGCCAGTTGCTTGTACCAAATCTTGTGCTCCAGAGCTTATCTTGGAACTTTGTCGCTCCTCATGCTCCCAAAGGCGTTGCTCTCCTCCATGTACGTGTCAGTCGAATGAACTCCGGTGTACCTGAATGTGTAAGTGCGAAGGTAATCTCGATCGATGTGATAATATGGGAGAGTGCAAGCAAGGCGATGATGAAGATTTGGGGCTAAGTGAGATTTGCATTGAAAGTGACGATGATTTTAATTAAAAATGTCATTGTAGAAGTGAAAAGTATTGCTTGTCTGTACTTTGTCTATATAAATCTGTAACTACTGTATTTCTTATTTTTCTATAAGTTCCTTCATTAAACGTTTTTTTTTTTTCCCCTTTTCTGGCCTTGGATGGGTTCCATCAGCCAGCTTCACAGACGGAGGAAAGAGAAGGAAGTAAAAAGGAAAACGTTAAAATTATATAGGTACTTTTTCTTTCAATTTCCTATGCCTTTATATACTGTAAAACATAGGGGATATGGGGGTATTTGTTAATTTATTTATGTTTGTAATATTTTAGTTATAATTATTGTTTCCAGTGGCCCGAAAAATAGTGTCAAATATGTTAATATGCACTGGCAAATCTCTCATCATTAGACATATTAATTTTTATTATTGGAAATTGTAAAATGAAACTTTTTGAGAGAACGGTTAGTTCTACATAAAAAATTGCAATAACCTTTTCTCTGTATAATTGATTTAGCAATATTTTTTATATAAAACTTTTTTTCATAATCCCAATGGTTACTTAGATAAATGGGAAAAAGTGTTTGCGACGGCGGCCATTTTGTTTTTCGCGCGCAGCACTCAAACGCACCATTTTTGAGAGTACCAACATCGAAACTATGTTTCTCCAAAATCAAACAAAGAGATTGGGACCACTACCACACTTGCATCATCTAAAGTCCCACGGATGTACATTTGATAGGGGACTATAAGGAGTATATTGACGTTACTAAACTTTGGATGAATAAAAATTACTTCAATAATATGCTCTTCGAGTAACATGTGAGGACTGCAATTTGAAATTTTTTGTCACCTTTCATAGATAGATAGATGGATATTTATTGTTGCATTATTTAAATACATTTTTGTACATATGGTGAATTAAGATAATTTAAAAAAATATAAAATATGTATATCCAAAAACATAAACATGTATGGAATATAAACAGACACACACAATTATGCAACGATTATTTAATGATCGCTATTGTCATAATGAATGCAAGTGTCTTAATAGTCATTAAATGTGAATTGCATACACTATTTTTTCTACGACCAGTCATAATAAAATAGTAAATTAACATTTTATTTCTGAGATTTATTAATTATAGATTACAGTTTAGGAAATATTATGGTTTATTATTTCAATTTCACCTTCACACATGTTTACTGATTTTAATTGCAACAAGCACAAAGTTTGAAAATTTACTAGGTAAACAGTAAGTATGACTTGTCAAAATTGATAAATTTTAGATCTGTCAGAAGTTCAAGGCAATAGTGGATATTGACAGAATATTACTGTGTATCGCATTTCTATTGGTTATAAACTTGCATCTGGCTATTATTCTAGCAGTTGGTCCTTTGATGGTAGCTTATTCAGGGGCCAGTGGTCCGTTACTTTCGTTAGTCCTTTCGTCCTTTCGTTACATTCCCTTCTTCTTCCAGCTTCTTGGTCCAATGTTGCAGTGATCTGTATTTTCTGTATTATTGTTCCTTTTATATTGTTTCAGATATCTGATATCTATTTATGTTCCACATGTTTGTCTGTAGCGTTAATTTTTTTAGCTGTTCATACTTTTTATTTTCTTCCTTTCTGTCGATCACATAGGTGACCTGTCCCCTTTTAACGTTTTTCTTGTCGCAATTTTTATTTTTGAACTCGTTAGTGTCCAGTCTAGTTGTTCTTCTGTCAGTTGTTTTTCTAATTCTTCGCAGTATTTCTTCTGGAATTCTTTGTTTTTATAGTAGAGAGATATTCCAGGCAGTTTTGGCGTGGTGTACCAGTAAAATACTAGTACGCCACTGACTAGTTCGGGCTCAGTTCAGATTCAATATTTACAGCCAGCCAGTAAAGAAAGTAAAGTAAAAATTAAAAAATCATTAGGAAATTATCGACCTGTAAGAAAATGTGCGTTTATTTAATACAAGTTAAGAATATAAGAACTTCCTGATTCCTCGGTTCTTGCTCCAGTTTCTGTAGGTATACGATGTTGGGCCTACTTGAGTGTCGAGGGTTGGATTGCACTGGTCGATCCTGTTTTATGGTTGCACGTGTTGTTGTTCTGTATTAGTTATTTTCAAATAATAATTATATTTCAAATTTGTTCTTTTGCAGTGCACACCGATTCACGCGCAATTTCTTGAGCTACAATTCACTGAAGCTTTATCAAATTTAACGGAGTTTTACCCGGTATTTTCGCTTTTTACATGCGAGCGTTTCGCCTTCGAAAACCGACTTGAGACTCTCTAGGATATGGTTGAGATATGTGGATTATAAATTCGCAGTATTCAATACAAAGGTTGTAGATGTAGACAACTTTGTGTCGAAATTAAATAGCCGTTTTACTTCAGTAAAATGTATATATGAAATAGAAGCCAATGGATAACTACCATTTTTAGATGCTTTAGTAATTAGGTATAGTGAAAATAAGTTGGCATTTTATATACACAGGAAAAACACTAGCGCTCTAAGTACACCTCCAATAACTCACACTATTGGCCCCTGCACAAATTGACTGGTCTTAATTTTTTTTTATTCATCATCTATTAAGTCTCCCTCTAAATAAAGAGAGATTTGCAAAAGATAAACCATGCACGACAGCAACAGACTATTTATAAAATGTAGATTTAAGGTATCCATACGAAATTATTCGACCTTTCAAACCGAACGGAATTCAAAACTCGTATCAATTCCATATGAACCCCGGTTTACCCATAGTCCAAGCAGTATTTTAAAAAACTCAGATATGACAGTTCATTCATCGATAAATAAATTGCAGCAACTTTTAGGCACCCAGAAGATAAATAGATAGTTATAAGGATTGTAATTTGAAGGATGTTGATGTTAACAAGATATAAGGAACATATGGCTCACCTCAAAAGTGGAAGAATAGTTCTGCTCATCATACCTCTGATACCCTCTTTATTGGTTATTAGGTGGAGTTACTTACTCTTTAGTTATACTTTAGTTTTAATTATCTCTAGATGATTCCAATATGGATGGCGATTCCAATATGGATGGCGAAACGCAAGTGGAGTAATAGTATTTAAATGTTTTGGTGTTTGTGGATACCGCATCAGAGGCTGAAACAACCTAAATAAATCTAAAAGACATTAGAACTGTTACTTGGGATATTAAATATACCCTATGGATTTAGAATTTTTTAACTATTTTGCCCTTTTTAAAGTATTTTGATTTGAATTTTAGTTGGGGTTTATTAAAACATTCAATTTTTCTTATTAGTTTCTCTTGCCTTTTTACTTCACAGTCATTACTTATTATTAACGAAGAAACAGAAATGAATAATGGTAATAAAATTATACATATTTACTGACTTTCCTCTAAAGAAGCTCAGACATTCAATAACGACATTAACCACGCCAGAACGTAAATTATATGCAATTGCAATCTCTAAATCAATACGAAATAGAGGTTTTAATCTGAATAATGTAACAAAATATCTAATCGAGACTTAAAAGGATTGCCACTTATTTAATCACGCAACCTCTTAAATGAAAAGTGTAGGTAATTCTCTTAGGAATGCATTAAATGTTATCCTAGGTATATTTTAGCTTCATTTAGTTCTTACTATGTAGTATTTTAAATAGCTAGTCGTTTCATAAAAGTTACGTTTAGTACCATTCAAATAATAAAGTGCGCTGAAAAACAACTCAAACCGTAAAATTTTATAATTTCTACATTTTAAATAATTTACCGTTTGGAACAAAAGTTAGACATTGTGTAGGTAGTATCATTAATTATTTATACAACTTTTCTATTTGACCACTAAAAAAAGTTTACTATGGCCGCACCGTTTGGCTTTTCGAAGCCTCGCGCAAATATGTTTACACAAATATTTTCCTTATTAGTAATTGTTAGTTTTCCATTTGGATTTTTACCTAAGCTAACACTTTTTAGTAATGTATTTGAAAAATACAGCAACTAAATTAACAGTAAATATTTTCTGGTTTGGTATATACTGAATTGTTAGCTTTTCATTAATTTCATTAATTTTCTTTAACTTTTCAACCGTCTGACTAATGTACTCTAAAGAACATAGGAACCAATATTTTTTAAGTCTAATATTTCTTGACATATAATAAAACTTAACTGCTTTATGTTTTAAGAAAATGACAATTGTTTCACCAGCACAGCGGCTTCGTCGAATATGGTACTGTCAAGGGACCTTTTCAAAATTGTTTATTTTTGAATAATTTAATAATCAAAATTTAGTAAATAACACAGCCACCCAAAAAAAAAGTGGTCTGGCCTGCGGACCATACCTGTGCATCCTTATAAATTTGGACCATCTGAAACCGAATCCGAAGTCAGAATTGTCAGATTCGCTCGTTTCTCACTCCCCAACCACAAGAAAACACGCCCAAAACAAGAAAAAAGTTGTCTGGCCTGTGTACCAGATCAGTGTATCCTTATGTATTTGAATCCGCAAAAACCGAATCCGAAGTCAGAATTATCCGATTGGCTCGTTTTTCACCTCTAACCCCTCTCCAAAAAGTGGTCTGGTCTACGGACCATACCAGTGTATCCTTATATGGTTCGCAGGCCGGACCACATAAGGATATACTGGTATGATCCACAGGCCAGACCACATTTTGGGGAGGGGGGCGTTTTCCGTGTAATATGCATATCGATGCTAGACCTTACAGAATCCCTACCACCGCGCGCTAGCAAATATCTATATTAGCCAATATTCTCCGCGGAGAGTTGGCCTTATCAGGTCCCTCATCCGGCCTCAGCTGACGTATGCTTCGGTAGCTTGGGGCTACCAAGGACAGAGCCACCTCCAACAGATCCAGAGAGTGGAGAACGTCGCCCTCCGGACAGCAGTCAACGCACCCTGGTTCGTGCGCAACGAGGACATCTTCAGGGACCTGGACTACACCCCGGTTACTGACATCATCAAGGAGAGAGCCAGGAAGATGTACACCCTTGCTGAGGAGCCTGGGAATCCACTGGTCAGGGAGGCTACTGACTATGACCCAGCAGACGCTCCGAGGCACAAGCGGCCGAAGGTGCAGCTACTGGACAACGGGTGAGTATAAAACATACCACCGTCCGATGAAGACACCCCACGGAAGAGGCAGGACGATCACCCAACCACCCACCCAAGATCCTGCGGGTACCGGACAAACAACCGTCCAGTACCTGTAGTCCCCCTAGCTCCGGGCAGGCCAAAAATGCTACCAAAGCAGTTAGGTCTGCCGACGATCCGGATGGCAGGATGTCAATTGACATTCTGTGTACCGGCAGTTACTCCTGCCAAAAACCCAAAACACCCGACTGACCGATGACACCCCTCGGGGGGGACAAGCTGGCGAAGAAAGAAGATCAAGACAGAAGCACGCCAGAAGAGGCCTTAGCCAGCAAGGTCCAACGAGCCAGGACCCAGGGAGGTGGGCCGAAATCGTCTGCACCGCTCACATTTGTGAGTGCGGCCGACGTAAAGTAAGCTCGCCCGCCCTGCACGAGGCTGGTCCCCGGTCTACAGCGATGTATTGGGGTAAAGGGCAATAGTTCTGCCTGACCCCAGTCATCCGAGACCGACATCTTTAGCCAAGAATATTGGCGAAGAGTTGGCAGTCGATGCCAGTCAGCCCGAGTGAATAGAGGTGCCTACAAAGAGACCAGCCGTAAAACGTAAATGGAAATATTTCAATAAAATTATTCACTGTAATCTGCTTTGGTGAAACTATAAGTTCAGCCTACCTTCTCGGAATATCTAGAGATTATTGAGAAAAATAGTGGAAAAATGTTATCTACAGGGTGTCCCGAAACTCCCACCGTCTCCTTTAGGTGCTAATTCTCCATGCAAAAATAGTAAGAAAAGTTCCTATAAACATGTGTCCGGAAATGCTTCCTAAGGGAGCTACGACCCTCTAATGATGGCGCAAGAATAGGTGTTTTTACTAATAATCTCGGCAATGATTTGGGACAATTTTATGAAACTTGGTTAACTATTTTCGATTATTAAAGTTTATTGTTTTACAGTATTAGCCAAAATTAATTTTATCCAGGGGCGGAGAAAGGAGGGGTCGGTGTTCTTTGTTTCTACATATTAATTTTTCCATTTGACATTTTTAGTACTTTAATCCCTGATTATGATTCCCTGGTTAATTCTGCATAAAAAAGGGCCTCTATACAATTAGCCATTTCTATTACTGAATGACATACGCCTACTTTGAAAAATAAATAATGCAAACGAATACGCAAGATTTCGTTTAGACCGCTTTTACTCGAAAACAGCTTGCCATATGGCTAATTGTAAAGAGGCCCTTTTTTTATGCAGAATTAACCAGGGAATCATAATCAGAGATTAAAATACTAAAAATGTCAAATGGAAAAATTAATATGTAGGAACAAAGAACACCTCGTTTCTCCGCCCCTGGATAAAATTAATTTTGGCTAATACTGTAAAACAATAAACTTTAATAATCGGAAATAGTTAACCAAGTTTCATAAAGTTGTCCCAAATCATTTCCGAGATAATTAGTAAAAACACCTATTTATGCGCCATCCTTAGAGGGCCGTAACTCCCTTAGGAAGCATTTCCGGACACATGTTTATAGGAACTTTTCTTACTATTTTTGTATGGAGAATTAGCACCTAAAGGGGAAGGCGGGAATTTCGGGACAGCCTGTATACTCGGGGGTGAGATTAAGAGGTTGAAAAAAAAAACAAAGAAAAATTTCGAAGCTTATAATATAAACTAAATAGATTTCGAACACTTTGGAAAAAATAATGGAAACATTTAATCTGCACTCGGGGGTGAGATGTAGGGGTTGAAAAAAAATGTCGAAAAATTTGGAAACATAATATAAACTAAATAACTTCGAACACTTTGTGAAAGATAATAAAAAAAATTATAAAATGAAAATAGGATGAGTTTCAGGGGAATGTTAATCCCTGCGATATTCAAAGTCATCGTCACTCTTTGTTGTTTCGGTTTCAGTTTCGGGCTTGGTGACCTCACCTTCGTCACAAATTCTCTTTTCCTGTTCGAAATCGGGTTCCTGTAACGAAAAACAAGATTATGCGATGATATAAGAAAGAACACTTTACTTTGTTTTCTATCACTAATTTATTGTAACATACACGTTACTGCAGTTTCGTCACATTAATGTGCCATTTTGAACTTAGAAATATAACAATAAACATTAAAAATATTAAAATTATGCAAATATGTTTACAAGGGATTAAAATTCAAATGCATTAAAGAGCTTAGATTGATATAGGTTCAACTGGTCATTTAGAAGATGCAAACTATTTCGTTTATTATTATTATTATTATTATTATTATTATACGCGGGGTAGCAGATGCTAACATGGTTTGACGTGGTAATTATTACTAAATTGGTATTATTCTTATTATTATGTTTTACTCTTCAAAAGTGAATATTTAAAGGTTCTGATATTACATAATATATTATGTTTACTAAAAAATACTGTAAAAATAATTAGAATATTATTAGTAATCGTGCAAAGATGTTTCAATTGTTAGATCGCTGGGCGAGCGAGTTTATCGTTTATGAATAAATTGCAATTACATATAGATTCGCCAGTAGGCGCAGCTTACCTTTGAAGGCAGACAGTAGACACTTCAACTAATGTCACTGTGGAAAGTGGAACTTTGTCCATAACACTTATCTTTTTACACTATTATAAACAATGCTCTTAAACTAAATAATTTTCCAAATAAATTCAACAGCCTATGCGGTATTCTTCACTGTATACACGTGTCTTATGCACAACACAACAATTCACGGAATAGTCAATTTGTAAAAGAATTATCTCAACGCAAACTTTACCAATATTTCACCGTATTCGAATCCCGGACACTAAGCATCGACTAAGGGCTACTTCGGCTTTCGACATCGGAGAGTAAAATGGGCCCAAGGTTGTTATTGTTTCCATTCCAAAAGGGCTGGAATGTTCTCTATATGATCAATTAATCTCAGTTGATAATTTTGAATTTTGGCCGCTACTTGTGAAATTTTACACACTGTGCTACGTCACTTGATATTTGTACGCATCGAGTTGTTGTCATCTCTTCCACTTTTGCGCCGCTGATGGATATGAGCTCTGCTACAAGTAAGTGTGACACCGAATTTTTCTAAGACCGAAACCGAAAATAATTACAAAGTCCACAAACCCGTTGTGATGAAATTTTTATAAGTTCCATTGACGTCACCGTATATTTGTACGCACCGTGCCTGCTCATTCCTCCCACTCTGCCTTCGTCTTCAACTAGGAGAGAACTAGCAGTTGGAGTCAAGACAGTGTGGCAATCACACCTGACCGACCGACCGACCGTGGAAGAGTCATTCCAGCCGTGCAAGTATCCATTGCCGAAAGTCCAACCTACGTCATCACCAGTGCGCAGAAGGAATAGTGTTCCCCAGCCGTGACTGCCAAAGCCAGATGTGCCCTGGAGTTGTAAGTAAACCTCGAAAGTTACTTTGTAAATAATAGTAATAAAGATTAGTTGTATTACGAATTATGTCTTTTGCTGCTGTGTGTGTGAAAGGCCAATTTTCCCAATTCGATCCACTTTAATTTACCGTCTCTCCGTTATTCCAGCCCTACTGTACCGGCTGTTTTAGGGATGTGGCGTTCCCCCACGTAGTATAGGGAACTGGCACCCGAGCCACCAATCCGTAAATACCGCCGTTGCTAAGTTACCAAAAGTTACGCTTTCAGGCCTTACCGGAAAATACGTCACAACATGAAAAATTTTTCGATAAATAGTTCGATGTAAAAGCTTAAACATTCAAAGTAACGATATTTTGTTTTAGTATGTAGAAGCTAAGTAATATTCAGTCAAACCTGGCGACACCGACGGTGAAATTTTATTTCATAATTTTGGTGACTAATTTTTGTTAAATTCTATTATTATTCTGATCGATTTACCAAAGGTATTGGTGGTTTGTATTGTAAGCAATTCTGATGTTTTATTAAAATTTTAACGATTTTAAAAATTATACTATGTTATACTGTATCTGGTTTTTTAAATATTTACAATAATTCGCAGATAAACGTATATTTCCCTCTCACTCTGCAAAATCCCATCCTTAATATCAATTTGTTGTATTATATTTATTCGTCAGCAAAATTTTCTTTTGATAGCGGTGCATTTACTAGCCTATACATCATATTATAGTAAGAGCTTCTTTAGATTTTAAAGGATGTGTATAAAAGTGTTATGTACTGTTGTGCCACATGAGAATTTTTATGGTTTATCGAAACACAATGAAGATTGTAATGTTTTAAAATTGTCGAAAAGATAAAACTTTCCTGTGCTGTTTCTGCAATGAATTTTATATCTAGATGCACATTAATGAACCATGATCAATGAACTAACTAATATTTCATTTGGAGCATTGATGTACATTTGAAATGAAACAGAAATTTGAAGACATCAGCATAATGTGCGTGTAATTTGATTCAAATATTGCCCAGTTTTTTTGGCGTGATTTTTGTTTTCTTTATGTTTATTTATAATTTATTAATGACCATGAAACTTTATAGTAATTATCTATTTAAATAAAAGTTATTAACAATGATACCAAAAATAAATTGTACCATGGAAGTATGCTGCTTTATATTTACTGAAAGATCTAAGTATAAATTCCCTATGAAACTTTCTCTGTACAGGGTTTAAAAAGTTAATCCATATGGTCCTCTTTTAAAAAGTTATCACTTGTAAATTCTCGCTATCATTCTAATGGAATATCCTAGCAGAGTTGTATTAGTTTTACTGCAACACATGCTGCAGTTGTAAATACAAGTGAGTCGTTATGCAACAACTGGCGTAACTCCTTAGAGAGCAGATTTTAACTACGCTGTGCTGGGTTCACATCAAAATAAGTTATATAAGCATGCGAATAAAAATATAAATCTTGTGTTAAATACCTTCAGAGGAATTATACTTCTATATCTAATTTACATTATTGTTTAGCTCGACTGAAAATTGATTTAAGGCATTTAGTATATTCTACTTTATCATATATAAGTAAATAACAAGTTTGAGAAAATTTTTTTGAACTTCGAGAAAAAGTTTATATAAAAATTATGTCGACTTTTCAATGCCAAAGGAACTGATCCGCCATCGTGCTATATTTTCAGAAGTAAACGTGACAACCTAGCAGCGTTGCCCACCCTACCGATTTTTCGGTATATCTACTGAATTGTACTAAAATCTACCGATGAAATTTAACAAAGATGTGAAAATTAAATATGTTACCAGAAAATACTAGTAATTATTTTAACTTTTACATAAATCTTACCACAGATAAGTATAAAGATGTGGAAATATTTTAGGATAAAGTAAAAAAATTAAGATATGGAGAAAGATTGTTTAGGTTTACATTGTTAGGAAACTTATAATTTCATATCTACTATATTTCCCTTATTCTTCGGCAAATGATGAAAGGATTTTTTTAAATACCAAATCTATATCATTGGCTTATTACATAGAAAAGGGTAGGAAACCATTAGTGATATTAAGAATAAATTGCCTTTATTTGTGGCGGAGTTCAGCAGATGTCAAACATGTACTTATTCAGGATCATTAGTGCACTGTCCAAATACGAATTTATTATTCCATTCCTTATAAAGTAATAACTAAAACAAATTTTGGCAGCTAGGGCGCAACTAGTTTTTTCTCTGGGTTATTCTGATTACCCTCGGTATCCTCTATCTGCCATTAAACTACGTCCGTTTCCTCGTGAGACACCCTGTATAGAAGAACGAAGGGAGTAGCTGTAGCCTTTGTTGATCATTTTTGTCGGCTTTGACTGCTTTTCGGCAGGCTTTTCCACAACCCGTCTTACCTCGCTGCCTCCTCCAGAATATCCCTTACCTCAATTAGTCAGCATTTTTTAAAAATAACTGCCATCTTAAAATAACGGGACTGACCAAGTAGCACAAGAAACTATAATAAAGCTGCGCCAACATTGCGACAACAAGAACTAGTAGTTATTTAGCTATAGCAGCTACCTCAGAAACTTTACAATAAGGTTGCAACAGCGCTGTAACAGTCAAAGTGGTACAATATTTCCTTGATTTGAAAATGTTGACAAAGCCTTTCAGCTGTAGCTATTTGGTTAGTGGTAGAACCAGATTACAGCCATTGAGCTCTATATTTTTGGAACTACATACGATTAACAATTAACAATTTGGCTACACAATTACCTTTAATAGACATTACTGAATACTAATATGAAAATGGATGCATATATTTTATTGTACATGTACCTATAAAAACATCAAGACGATGCTGATGACGAATCGTGCATAAAATTGCATGCGGTTATCACTTTTTCGTTAAATGTCTATGTAGGACTTCTGTATATGTTCGAAGCGCTTCAGAAATTTTCTATTTTTACAAAACTATTAATCTACTTAGAATTATAATTTTTTATTTCACCAGAAAATTGTTTGAAATTAATAAAACGTCTTAATGTTGTGTCCACTAGAGAATATTACAGCACTTTTTATTACAAAAATTAGAGTAAATGGTAATTAATGTAAAAAAATATTGTTCAAAATGGGTGCCCTTCTCAGTTCTTGTCGTTTACAGGAAATGTGATTGCTAAATGCAGGAGGGCGTGAGAGGAAGTGTAAAAAAAATCGAAGTAATAATTGTTATGTGATTGTATCCTTTCGCTTTGTGCATTGATGTCTACAATTGTGGAAACGAAAGAGTAGTGGATTGTGTGAGTCGGACGAGAACCCGACTATTGTCTGATTTAGTGAGATTAGTTCTTAGTTTAGTTAGTTTAGATTAGTTTATATAATAATTGAAACATCTGATTTATTTAATTATAATAATATTATATAAAATATTTTTTATTGATGCAAACATTACAGCATACGTTGTTACGCTGGTTTTTCTTACATTATAAAATACTATGATTCAAAATTAAAACAATAAATTTATTTACTTATTTATTTTTTTATTTTAAATTTATTTTTCACTTTCTTTGAACCCGTCCAGTTACACTTATTTTGAACATGCGAAGGGGTATTTTTTGCCATTGAGGGATGAGGGGCTGTCAAGCATTCGATTCGTGGTCCTCTCCATGCTCGAAAATAGGAGGGAAAGCTTTTTGTCCCGTGGTATGATGAGAGAGCTCTATCACCCCTTTGGAGGGTTATTATTGGCCGTTAAGCCGTTGAGGGGGTGGGCGGGTGTCAGACATGCGTCCCAAGCCCCTCCCCATAATTGGCATGTTCGAAAACGGGGGATCGATAAGTTAGGTCAAGACGCGTTTGGTTTTTGGCCGTTTGCGGGAGTGGTCATCCCAACGAGAAATTCTGCCACCAGCACGATGTTCAACATCCTCGAAAACGGGCATCACCAAGTAAGAATACCTCAAACTAGTATAATACGCCTTAACCTCCGTTTGGGGATGGTTTTTGGCCGTTTGCGGGGGTGACCCACCCCAGCAAACGCGAGAAATTCTGCCAGCATTATCGAAAACGGGGGGAGAACTAATCTCATAAATCAGACAATAGTCGGGTTTTTCGTGTTATTTTCCGACTCACACAATCCACTAGAGGCCAATGACATAGTGAAATATTTAAAACTGAGTTGTTATGTTTACTAATTTAAATAATAGTTGACAGTAAATTGGCTGTTAAATGCAGCTGTAAATACTAATCCACAGCCACAAATGTGGAAAATGTAGTTTAGCCGTCAAAGCGCATTGTTTTAGCTTTAAAGTATACAATATAATTAAGAGTCACTACTAGCTCTTCCAGCTGCTATTGAGCTGTTGGAAGAGCTCTAGAAGGCATATTGCAGCTGACCAGAAATCTAAGCCATTGCAGCGATTTCATTGTTTAATTATGTTACGGCAACGTTATAGCAGTAAAAGTGTTTTGGCCTTCAGACTCTAAATCCAAATTACAGCTAAACGCCGCTTATTCCAACGTTATTGCGGGTAGATTTTAGCTGTGAAAACTTCATGGTCTACACTGTGCTACTTGGGTGAGTCATTAAGTTTGATTCACCCATTACTTTTCATGACTAATATCATTTTTTTAATGCACTTTAAGAGAAACTTTTCAATATTGCCAAATATTTCAAATGAAACCGAAAGTGCTGTCTATACAGCAATGTATTTGTATTATTTTAGAGGAAGCGATGATGTGAAACAGTTATAGCGCCACGATTTGCCTATAAAATATTAAAGCGATTAAAATAAAATATATGAATTGTTCGACAAATTAGTTTTATATAATCGGAATGTTACATTTGTGTGTAATATCCCTGGCTGTCGAAACTCGTATAGTATTCCCCAGAACAAACATACATGCAATTTTGATTATATTACGTTAAATTATGCGTGTAAATATTATTAATTTAATGAACATAAATTAGAAGCAGGCAAGCTGCAAACCGAATTAGCTCACATGAGGAGAAACGACGTTCCCTCCAACAACGTTTCAGACAGTTTACTTGCACAGTCAAAATCACAAGGTCCGTGTCAAGCAGGTGTGTACGTGAACATTTGTTACAGAACTTCCCACAAATCAAACCGCATATTATGTTGATGTTAAAGTTTACCCCATGTGAAACCAAATATTATTCAGGTCAAATTATATTTGATGATGTTTGTAAATATTTTATTTCCATTTAAAACACACTACTATCGATCGATGTTCACATTTACTAATGTGCATATATATGTACTTTTGCTTCGAATAAATATTATTATGCCCAGGTAAAGCGCTTCCAGATGAGCCAGAGAGTTAAAATTTAGCACAATTATCAATAATGCTTCTTAACCAGAGTTGAAAAAAACCAAAATTAAAAAAAATCAATATTTCAAATGAGATACCACTTGCCCTACCACGCCATTTAAAATGTTAGGGATTATGTTTACAGTGCGGAGGGAGGAAATGATTTGTAAGTAATTTATATAGCAATGGATTACACTCGAAAATAAATATTACTATGGCTACAGACAAATATATCTATATCGATTTCCTACGGGATGCAAATATTACATATACATTATATAGTACGGGAAACCCAAATGGGCATATGGGGAAATTTTATGTACTTATTATTTCATTGATATTATACCTAAAATCGGTGAATAGAGAGGAAATAAACGATAATGTTTTGCCATTTGGGGATCATACGCGCTAGAGTGCTACCATTAAGAAACGAAAGAGTATTCAAGGCGCAAGTACGGCTTTGCCCTTAAAACCCACCCCTAATGAGCTCCTCCTCGGATTTTCCCATTTTTCTCGAAATAATTGATCCCCCAGAAAATCTTATATTTATTGATAAAATTTTACATAATATTTACTACAAATAAGGTTCTATGCATTTTCCAATCGCCGCAATAGTTTTCGAGTAACAAGTGATCAAACTAGAGTTAATAAATTTTTGTGGCTGGATTGGCGCAGCTCAAAGCCAACTAATTGAAAAAAAAAAAAAAAAACTAGAGTTGGACCCAGATCTACATGCGTTTGATATGTATATATAATCTAAGAGCCGGCCGTACAAATATCATATGAGTAAGATACATGAAAAACTTTGTGTGAGTGAGTAGTACCACCACAGACCTTGAAGGGAGCCACTTTTTATATAAACTAATTTTGCCGGCGTCATGGAATTTTGATGTCACTTCCGGTTACGACTTTATATGTTTTTTTAAGTCATAAAATACATGAATACAATTTGTAGGTTTTAAGGCATTCAATAAGATTATTAGTGGAGTACCAGATCTAAATAATTCGCAACCCCGAGGCAGCTTCGATTAAAAGTTTTTTTGTGTTTTCTTAGGTCATCGAATGATGACTTTTTTTAAATGAAAGTATAAGCTTTCTAGTTATTAAAAAAATTATTGTGCCTCTTTTTATTTGCCCGCATCCTTCTGGCTGCTTCGGTTTTAATTACTATAAGGCCATAAGCATAAGCTAAATCAATGAAATAGATAATTTATCTATAAATTAGTTTTTTCATATGTCTAGATAATTTATAATTTTTCTCGTACATCGTACATCGTAAAAATTAAAAAATCATCGAATGTCATGATCATCGTAGAGCGTTTAGGAAGCATTTAAAGAAAAAATATTATTCTTGTTTTTTTTTTGCTTTTTCTTGACGAGAGGAATCACTCTTCGAAGATTGTCGTGACATCATTGAAACACTCTATATATTGAGAATATGTGAAGAGCGCACCGATCGGGGCCCAAGCCCCTAATTTGATCGCTTATTGTTCGAAAACTCTTGCGTCTATCGGAAATACGCTTAAGACCTTATTTGTAGTAAATTTTATGCAGAATAATATCAGTAAGCATAAAATTTTCTGTGGGATCAACTACTTCGAGGAAAAACTCGAAAAATATTGCAATATTTTTCTTATACATACAGAAGATGGATATATCATTTGGAATCAAAACGATGTGAGAAAAATTCGCCTTGATCGAAGAATATTTTGAATTTCCACAACGACCTTGGAAATTAAACAAAGTAGATTTCTGGATTTTTACAATTTCAGCTTTCAATGACTCCCTACTAATGTAAAAAAATAATGTATAAATATGAGTATAAAAATGTTCCAAATAAAACATTTTTTAGTTATATGGAATATAAAATGTACCCCTAAAAACCTTATTTTCACCAAATTCTAATATTTTAAGGGCATAATTGAAGTTTCCGTTAACTGAAAAATATTTTAAATGAATAAGTTTTATATTAGTGGATTGTGTGAGTCGGAAATAAACCCGAAAAACACGACTATTGTCTGATGCAACCAAAGTAGTTCTCCCTCCCCCGTTTTCGAGGATGCAGAATTTCTCGTTGGGGTGACCCACCCCCGCAAACGGCCAAAAACCATCCCCAAACGGGGTCAAACGCGTATTGATAATGTTTCACGGAATCTAATTTATTGATCCCCCGTTTTGGAGCATGCCAATTATGGGGAGGACCTTGGGACGCGTGTCTCACACCCGCCTCAACGGCCAATAACTCCAAAGGGGTGAGAGAGCGCTCTCATCATACCACTGGACGTTTCCCTCTCATTTTCGAGCGTGCCGAACACGGAGAGGGCCACGAATCGAGTGTTTGACACCAGTTGGCAAAAAAATACCCCTTAAATAAAAATATTTTATATAATATATCATAATTAAATAGATGTTTCAATTATTGTATAAACCTATTTTTCCCAAAAAATATGTAAAAAAAATATACATTCATCTTTTTTTCAGCTCCAGAGTAAATTAAGATGATTACTTTGTTGACGACATCGAGGTGACATCTTAATGTTTTCTTTCTGTGTAGCATTGCCCGGTGGGCCGGGGATATGCTGGGAATTCACTTTCACCTCATTGGAGGGTTGTTATTGGCCATTTACGGGAGTGAATTCCACCATCACCACAGTGTTTAGCATCATCGAAAACGGGGGATCACCAAGTAAGAGTTCCTCAAACAATTATTATACGCCATTTGGGGGGTGGTTATTGGCCGTTTGCGGGGATTCTGCCACCACCACGATGTTCAGCATCCTCGAAAACGGGGGATCATCAAGTAAGGGTCCCTCAAACAATTATAATACGCGTTTGACCCCGTTTGGGGTTGGTCTTTGGCCGTTTGCAGGAGTGGGTTCCCCCAACGAGAAATTCTGCCACCACCACGTTGTTCAGCATCCTCGAAAATGGGGGGAGAACTAATTTGGTTGCATCAGACAACAGTCGGGTTTTCGTCCGACTCACACAATCCACTATATATACAAAATTTTTTCAATTCGGTTGAAATTTTTTTCACATAATTTTGAATCCGAATGGCATGTATTTCCCCTATGTGTGAGCAAAAATTTGAAAATAAATGTTTACACTCCTCCATAGATGGGTATGCCCGATGGTACTTAATAAAGAGCTAAATATGTTATTATATTTTTAAAGAATTCTGAGCATTCGAGTGAGCTGGGTCGAAAGGATATACGAAACGTCTAAAAGTGTAAATAGTGCAACATTTTTCACTGTCGATACGACAAATAGCAAATATAGTGAGTATACTCTGACACCTCTCAATAAGAAAAAATATTTATTATAGACTTATTTTGTTATTAGTCATCAGTTGTACTATCATTTAATTAATTCTATTTAACCCTTTAAATTGACAATATGACATAACAAAACCGTCAACAAACACATCAAAGGCTGTGCAATGTGCATATTACTCATATTTATGTAGGAGCTTTGATTTATCGTGAGAATTTTCGTCACCAAAAGGAGAAGAGTATGGAGTGGTTACCCAGCTAAAATAAGCTTGTTCCATTATAAATTGTATATTCGATACAGCAACTAGATGTAAATATTAGACTCTTCATCGAACTATTTAATTACTTCCACTTCCAGTGGGAGTATAGTACCGACAAAGACATTTTTGAAACTTTGCATTGTTCAAATAGGCTTGGAATATCGTGAAACGTCGAGATTTTAAGTTTAAGCTAAAAAAATTCTGTGTGTCGGCCTGACTGTCGGTCTGTCTCTCTGTCTGTCCGTCGGTCTATAACTTTTCTTCTGCGCACGATTACTCTGGAACCATTTAAGATACTGACTTGAAATTTGGTACACGTATGTATTTTAAGGTGATCTGGTATAAGTTTGCGGCATTTTGAAAACAATTAATAATAATAATAATAATAAATGTGTCTTTATTTGAATTAAATACAAAATAACAAAGCAATAAATAGAACTTGATGGCGACGTTCATATACATGCTCTTCCACGTAACCATCAATAATCATAAGTCACTATCAAGAAATACTATCATGAGTCGTGCGTAATAAATAATCATAAATGACACGAATAAAATACAAAAATATGAATATATATAGGAGGAAAAAAGAAAGAAAAAAGAAACAGTAAAAGTACATTTTTGCACTAGTAGTAAAAAACAGAAACAAAATTAAACGGACAAAAAAATTAAACTACCAGTAAATTTTCCCTGTTGTCCAAAGTTAGGGTTTTGACATGTCCTTTAAAAGTGGTAATATGTTGGCAGTCCCTGACATCTTGGGGTATCTTATTATATATGCAAACAGCATTGTAGGAAAAACTTCTTTCAAATAGGGCAGTTCTGTGTTTGGGCACTCTGAATAAATTACAGAAGCGAGTGGAGCGTTGGTGGGTATCATCACCAGTCACAAGTTTTGTAAATAAATATTCGGGACATTGTGTTTTAATAACGTTAAAAGTAAGGCATGCCATATGTACTTGATATCTTTCATTGAGATTTAACCATCTAGTTTCCCGAAATTTATTGGATATGTGGTCAAATTTGCGTAAATTGTAACAGAATCTTACACAAGCATTTTGTATTTTTTGTAAAGTAAGCTTGTCTCCCGTTGTCAAGACAGGCCAGTAAACCACATCGCAGTAATTAATATAGGATATAATTAAGGACTCACATAATTTCAATTTCACATCTGCAATCTTTATGCATGTATAATAATTTTAATTTTACGTAGGACTTTTGTACTATATAGCTGACATGTTTAGAAAATCTTAAGTTAACATCTAAGAATAATCCAAGATTTTTAGCAAATTCAGTAGTGTTTAAAGTAACATTATTAAGGTTAATTTGAAAATCACAGTTGTTTATTATAGTTTTGTTTTGAGGCCCAAAGAGCAGCATAACAGTTTTGGATTCGTTAAGGATTAAGTTATGTGCCTCAGATATTTCGGATATACGTTTTAGGTCAGTATTAATTTTATCAGCGGAATCTCTGAGATTATCAATCCGAAAAGAGAAGAAAAGTTGCGTGTCATCAGCATATTGATGACTATTGCAATAGTTAAGGCAAGTATAGAAATCAGCAGTGTATATGGAGAATAATAAAGGTCCTAAAATGCTCCCTTGTGGAACACCTTGCTTAACTAGCTCAAAATTGGAAAAATTGCATTTTAACCCGACCCTCTGATATCTGTCTCGCAGGTAATTACCAAAAAATGCGACGGAGGATTCACCGAATCCAAAATAAGCCAGTTTGTTACATAGGATATCATGGTTCAGGGTGTCGAAAGCTTTACTAAAATCAAGTAAAATTAAACATGTATTTAAATTAGAATCCGAAGCTTTGAATATCTCGTCAGTAACATGGAGCAAAGCAGTTGTAGTGCTGTAATGAGATCTAAACCCTGACTGATTCGGAGGCAATCTTTTTTTTATTGTTAAAAATGTATTCATCTGGTCTGCTACTATTTTCTCTAAAATTTTAGATATTGTAGGTAGAATGCTAATTGGTCTGAAGTGACTCAAAGTAGTTGGATTACTGTTTTTGGGAATAGGTAAAATATTAGCAAACTTCCAAACATTTGGAAAAACAGAAGTAGCAAGACATTTATTAATTATAAAAGTTAAAACCTCACTAAGCTGTGGGAGCAATAATTCCAGCATTTTACGACCGATATCATCAAATCCTGTAGCATTAGATTTTATAGAACGGAAAGCCCATTCAACTTCTTCAGGTGAGACTTCTGTGAACGAAAATTTATCCTCATTGTTCATATAGGTTTCATGGTATTTATCGATATGTGGATTGTTGGGGACATTGGCCACTTGCGGCACATTATTAATGAAAAAATCGTTAAAAACTGTTGGTTCAAATAAGTCAAAAGAAATAGGACCACTATTACTATTATTAATATTTAAATATTTTAATGTTCTAATGTTTTAATCTTTAGGATTTGTTTTAAATTTGTGCTGTAAATAAGCTTTTTTCTCCATTTTTATAGAATAATTTACAAAATTTCTGAGCTGTTTATATTCATTAAAAGAGATTAAGGTGTTCAAGTTTTTATGTTTAGCAAGTGCCTTCTTTTTGAGTTTTATCATTAATTTTAAGTTATCGGTTAACCAAGGGGCCGGAGGTTTTGTTATCCTAACAGTTTTATATGGAGCATGTAAATCGTACAGATAAATTACACTGGCATTCCAAAACTCGATCATTTCATTAACATCACGAAGTAAATAAATGTAATTCCAGTTGATTGATCTCAGATCCACCAAAAAAGAGTCATAGTTGAAGTTAGAAAAATCTCTATAGGTGAGAAAATTTTGTTTATGTTTTTCTTTAGCAATCTTTAGAGTACAAGTAACCAAAGAATGATCTGAAATATTTTCCATGCCAATAACATTAGTATCAACAATAAGCTCATTACTAGATGTAACTATAAGATCAATGATTTTATTAGATGTATTTGTTACACGTGTGGGTTGAGAAACTATCTGATGAAGATTGTATTTACTTAACAAATCTTAATTAACAAGAATTTTAAACATTTTTTAAAGACAATAAAAACACCGGTAAACCAACAAATGGTTGACAAGCTAAATATTTCATTGTTTTCAAAGCCATCTTAGTTAGTTACTTCTTAACATTTAATTAGAACAAAATTGTATTTTCTTATTTTCTTTCAGCCGTAATTTCACATTTTAATACGACGTATGAATAAATTCCTTATTAATAGTACTAGTACATGGTACCACGGTACCAATATGGTTCCATTTGAAATAATTGAGTTTTGCCTCAAAAACCATTTTGATGAAATTTATTTGCTCATAAATCACGTAATTTAGTATTTTTCCAGCATTACACGGGTCATTTAGAATAAATCGAAACCGTCATGGCACACTTAAATGGAAAACTAAAAATTATACTATAAAAAATATTGACGTTTGAAATGTCACTTATTTGGTATCGTTGGGATTAAAAAATTATGCAGAATTCAAAAATGCAATAATATTCAGGGTGTTCTATTTAAAAATCGAAAGTTAGGATCACTTCCGGCGAAACCGGAAGCGAAAAAAAATCATTTGTATGTCAAAAAGTGCCGCTTATTATGTATATAAGATATCCCAAATTTCAATCAATTATCGTCAAAACTAAAGGAGAAAATGGGGGGTGTACCATGATTCTGTTCACCCGGTATACATCTATTGTAAATTTATGGTAATTTAAGTTAAATAAATAAATTATAATATCGATTTGTTTTGGTTTCAAGTAAGAAATATGATAGAGCAAATATACAAAATAAATACACTTAAAGAGTTGCAGCTAAATCTTTTTTATTTGTTAGTAAAATTTTGTCAGATAAGTATATGTAATCTTAAAATAAAAATAGTACAGCAATGCTAGCAATGCGCCATAGCCTAATGGCAGATAGAGCACTTCAAGGTGAGTCTAGATCACCAACGAAAAGAATGTTTTGGCCAGTGGTTAACAAGATACAGGATGTTTTAAGCAATCGGTCTGAATATTCAAAGCAACGGTTTGATGTAATCTAATGAAATTTACCAATAACATTTCACAGCTGGGACTTATCAGATTAGCCTAATTGGTTTTGAAAAATTCAGGGCCGAACTTGGAAAGAATCTGCCCTCCTCGTTTTTGACCAATAAGTACATTTTTCTATCGCATTTCTGGAAAACTATTAGCGGATTCAGAAAGTTCAGAAAAAATGCTATTAGAAAAGCGATTCAACTTTGACGGCATACCTAAACCGTTTCGGCAAAAAAATCACAAAACAATTTGGCGCATCAGGACATTCTCAAAACCCTTTTCCATATTTTTTTATGTTTACGCAGTATATACGCACACTTTTAAATAATTAATAAGACACAAAATTATAAAGTCGAAACACTGGATACGTGTGGTCACGACGTAAATAAGAGAACATAACTTATCTATTAATTAAGAAAGATACCTACACAGTTTTATTTTGAAATCGAAAAGAATAGTAACCTATGTATTTATCATTATCTCTATGACAACAATAATTATTCTGACAATTTGGTGTTGTATCTAATTGTACCTCGTTCATTCGTGTTTTAAAGATGCCAACTAAGTTTATAAACGCTGAATTCCTGATATCATTTATGTGTATGGATTTTGCGAGGTAATACAAGGGCAGCCGTTACAGAATATCAGCGAAGATTTCCTGGTCGACGAGTATCGTCGCGCGACACCTTCAGCAGAGTTTTCCAGTTCTCTCGAGAATATGGTAGATTTACTGGAAGTGACGAAAATATAGAACGAGTGGTTAGACCGGCCGAAGAAAACATTGTGGAGATGGCAGAGCGAAATCCTGCGACAAGCACTAGAAGAATAGCACACGCGCTAGGTATTCCGCAAACCCGTGTATGGAGGGCATTAAAAGCAGAATGGCTGTATTCTTACCGCATCCAAAAGATCCAGCGTCTCGAACCAGGTGATGAAGTCGCACGTTTTACCTTCTACCGTTGGATAATTCGTCATCCAAGAACTTTGCCCAGAATTCTTTTCACGGACGAGGCCCAATTCACTCGGGACGGAGTGTGGAATTCCAGGAATTAATAATCCTCACGCCGTTGTCCAGAGAAACTCCCAGCGCAAGTTCTCACTTAATGTATGGTGTGGAGTGGTGGACGATACATTGGTAGGACCGCATTTTTTGAAGGCCAATTGACTGGAGGTATCTACTTAGATTTCTGTAACATTTTGCCCAATTTATTATTGGCGCAAGATGTCAACAGGAGAGGTCTTCATTTCCAGCATGATGGAACACTGCCGCATTTCTCACTCCAGGTCCGGGAGCACCCCAACAATGAGTTTTAACCGCTGGATCGGTCGCGGAGGCACTCAACCTTGGACAGCTAGGTCTCCTGACCTAACTGTTCTTGATTATTATGTTTGGGGCCACATGAAACAATCGGTGTACAGCACAGAAGTCACCACTAGAGAGGAACTACGGCAGTGGGTGGTGACAGCATTTAATGACATGAGGAACCAGAGACAAACCATCGGGAAGGCCACACAACATTTACTGGTACGGTGCAGGAAATGTATCGAAGGTGGGGGAGGACATTTTGAGAACCTCAAATACTTGATTTGGAGCATTGTTTGTGTAATATTATGAAGTCTGTTTGTTTGTTTATTAAAAGGGTTATGACATTTATGTGTTCATGCTTTTTCTATGAAGGTTATACCCATAATCCATTCAAATTTTATCATTTTATCTAGATTACATAAAATAATTCGGAGGTGTGGTATCGGCCACCGGTTTAAGTGGCGCAATCGATCAGTGAGTAAGGCTCGCTGCTTGAGTTCGGCACTTGGATGGGTGACCAGTACCTCATGTCGCCGTCCTGGTTGAGTGGTAGAGTAGCAATTAGCTAAACTTCTCCAGGAAGTTAATATAAATGAGGCATTAAAATAAAATTAATAAGAAAACAAATACAAAATTTCACAACTACGACCCTGTATCTTTCTTACTAGGTATGTTATTCGCATGTATTATGTGCAGTCTTCGAAGGGATATGGATGAAGCATTTGAATCAAACTTCCATAAATAATGCTCCGTCAAATTATTAGTCCTGATTCGCCAAATTGTTTTGTGATTTTTTTGCCGAAACGGTTTAGGTGTGCCGTCAAAATTGAATAGATATTCTTATAGCAATTTTTCTGAATTTTCTGAATCCGCTAATAGTCTTCCTGAAGTGTAATAGAAAAATGTACTTATTGGTCAAAAACGAGAAGGGCAGATTCTTTCCGAGTCCGGCCCTGAATTTTTCAAAACCAATTAGGCTAATCTAACAAGTCTCAGCTGTGAAATGTTACTGGTAAATTTCATTCGATTACATCCAACCGTTACAGAGATATAACTCTTTGAATTTTCAGACCAAATGCATAAAACACCCTGTACCTTCTTAACCACTGGTCAAACCATTTTTTTCGTTGGTGATCTAGACTCGCCTTGAAATGCTCTATATGCCATTAGGCTATGGCGCATTGCTAGCGAATCACCCGTATATACTAAATACTAATTTACCGTACCCTATACAAAACAGATATGGCAGTAAAATACAAATACCTAGTATAAGATAAATAATTAAATTTAGTTTTCTTCGTCAATGTCTAATTCTTCCGAGTCCTCATCGTCGCTTTCATTATTAACACTTATAATGAGTGGCATAACTTCCGTAAAATCAATTTATTTGTGTGATTTACACACTTGGAATAAATTGAGCTCGACACTTGAGATAAAGCCTCATTCCATTCTCATTCCACCAAGAACGGCTTCGTCACTAAAATCATCTTTCTCGATGAGTTTGTTGTAATACTTCTTACAAATTCCCCAAACAAGTTCTATTGGGTTGAACTGACAGTGATATGGTGGGAGCCGTAGTACTTCATGTCTATGCTCTCTAATTAAATTGTCGACAACATAATGTTGCTCTTTTCTGTTAGCTTCAGCTATTTGGAGCAATTCGGCTTTAAATACGGTATCACTCAAACCTATGTTTTTGGTCTTTAACCAGGTTTGTATTTTTTCTTTCGTTCAAGACTGGGTTAGTTGTTTTTCCTCAACCTGAGAGTGGTATTTAGCATTATCTAAAACAATAATTCTTGGATTTTGTAACCCCAGCAAAAGTCCTCTGTCAGCCACTTTTCAAAATTTCATAGTTCATGTTGTCATGGTAACCTGCTGACTTATTCTTGGTGGAGAAAACTAAACTCACGTCTTCAGCAAAGCCATGAATAAATACTGCATGTACAACTATTAATCTTTTACCATCTATAGCTGTACGATGCCTTTTCGATTTACTGCAATCATCTTGCCAAGAACATGTTAATCCTCCTCAGAAGCTAAAGATCCAAGTTTCATCTAAGAACATCTTTGGGGTCATTACTTTTCAAATTTTTTACTTATTTGCGTAAAAACTCTAGCCGTTTTAGATAGATTTGTGGTCTTTCATACAGTAATTTTCTACTGTCATATTTTTTAAAGGAAAAGCCTATTTTTTTAATCACTTTATATAAAGTGGTACGGCTAATATCAACTATTGCTCTAGATTTTAGACCTTCTAAAAGGATAGTCAAGGCAATATATTTATGATCAGACACCATATCGCAAATAACATTTTTTATTTCATATTTTACAGCATCGTGTAACTATGTTTTGGACTTTTTACGATTCCGTTTAACCGAAGCTTCAGGTTCCACATTTTCTTTGTCGTTTTTAGCTATTTTTCTTACAGTATTTTCATCGATTTTTAAGGCCCTTGAACAGTTTTTATCGACAATATAGGTTTACCATTTTCATTTTCCTTTTGAAAATATTCCAACAAATTCAAAACTAACTGCTGTGATTGCGGATTTAAAAATTCACCAGGACAATAGACCAACAATAGAACAAGATTAAAATTGCCCTCTTAGGCACTAATTGAAATAAGTGCACCTGCTATACCGACTGCCGAGGAAATCGACTCGCATCTGAAATCGCCAGAGGGATTCGACGACGACAAACGACAAACAATATTTTAATAAAGACAAGGAAGGATTGAGCTCCGGACGATATTCCTAATTTTACACTATACGACCGGGATTCTATCAGCGAACAGACTTTATTTCGTTTTAGTACATCTAAATAATAATAGAAGCTAGTTTTTTAAAAGCTTTTTTACATATAATTTTTACTTTTTAAATCACGTTTGCATCATATTAACGTTGAGTATAATGTAACCGACCTCCAGAAATACATAACAATACATAAAAATAAAAATGTATTGTCGGGAACTGATAAGAAGAGTTCATGTAAATATATGTCGAAAATACTTTCCAAGGAATCTATGGCGGCCCTCTGAGGTTGATGCCTAAATAGAGGATTTTACTGATCACCTCGGAAACACCATAGCAAATAATCGTGTCGAGATATCTCCTGTCACATATATCTTGGCATTTTTAGAAGTCTATTTCTAAAATTCACAACGCGAACAGTTTAGCCTATGGTTGATTGTCAATGGGACCATTTTTATGCATTGTTAGCCAAGGTATTTTAATGTTCGAAAATGTAAACAAAAAGAAACTACCCCTTGTGTCTCCGCCTATGAATAAAATTAATTTAAGTTATAAGATAATAACCTTTAATAATATAAAATCCTGAACTAAGTCTCAAACCAGCCTCCTTGTACAAAACACTATTTAGGCGCCATCGTCAGAAAGATTTCCGACCTCTCCTATGTTTATCGAAACTTTTTGTGCTATTTTTACGTATGAAATCAGTTCCTGAAGATACGAGAGTTATTTTCCTAATACCCTGTATATCCTCCACAATCAATGAAAGCATGAAAGGTTCTGAATTTCATTTAATTCAATTTCACCCGGATTATTCCATTTTAATCAAGGCAAATTGAAAATGATCCAGATACTACCTTGTGTAAATATTCACGTCTATGAATATGGAAGAGAGAACCTCCTCGTGTCCTATAAACTTCAAAGATTCATTTTCTAACAATCCTAAAGAGAAATCACGTCCTCATAGGATGTTCGCCTTTGTTGAGTTATATTTAATATCTTAAACTTTGTTAGGTACGTTACTAACGGCATGAAGTTGAAGTGTGTAAGTTGGGTAGTTGTTAAAATTCAGCCATATTAAAAAACAAGAAATGATATTTATTTTCAATAGAGCATAAAATTGTGTTTCTGATATGAAGGTTACGTAAGATTATATATTATATAAGATTATATAAGCTTTTATATTTAATATTTTTATATTTAATAAATTCTGAATGAAACTTATTCTTTCCCGTCCAATTTGGTAAAAAAATTGACCAAGATATGGTTTTTTAAGGTTTGGTGTCTTTATCATTTCTCTCTAAAAATCAAATTTCAACGTGCGTTTTTGGTGAAAAACTATGGCTTCACAAAAAAAAATTGTTAATAACAATATTGAAAGATAATTTATTTCCTTACAACTTGGTTAAAATTGGCCAAATTATAGCAAATTCATTAAAGGGCATATATTATTTTCCTTAAAAATAGTTTATCCAAAAAATATTTTTTCTTTTTATTTTTTTTATACGAATTTGTTATAAACAATCATCTTTAAACAAACAAAATATTAAAAATTTCTGTTGCAAAATAAAATTCATTTAAATTTATTTGAAACTGAACCAATTGCGTTCAATGACTCTAATTACAGCGTCTTCTACAGTTACTTGAATCTGAAAAAATTTGTCAAAAAAAATAACAAAATTTTATAATTGTTGCAAAAAAAATTAAGACGTACAAAAAAAAAGTTAATGTAGAATCTTGAAGTATACTGCTACAGCTAATCAACCACGGATTTTTTACCGCTTCGGTTTTTTTTGACTACACATGTTTGCAAATAACTTTTTTTGAATAATATTAGAGATTTTGCATAATTCTGAATTTTTCGCAAATATCGTAATAAATACATATTATAGGAATATCTTCTCAATTAAATCTGACAAAATCATCTTGAATCTGCTTCTTGGTACGTATCAATCGGATGTTTCTAGACAAAATTGCAGCTATTTAAAGTTGGACAAAAAACATTTACCTCCAACCCGTTTTTTGTTTGTTTCATTTAACTCAAAATTACCTGAGTAATTTGAAAAAAAACTGAGCACACTTTCAAGCTCGATAACTTGGCCAATTTTTGTAGCAGAGCGTTATATACTACAAACGAGTGTTCTTTTTTATGGGATTACTTGTAGAGTAAATTGTACCAAGACAAACCACATGTAACTGAAACAGCAATTTCATTTGAAATTCTCATCATTACACCAGAAGTAGTACTTAACATGCAAAGAGACATTTAGGATATTGCTGGGCTGTCTATGGATAAAACTTTGGACATTTAATTGTTCATGCACACAGGCATTCGTGACGACTCATTAGTAAATAAATAATACAGTTTTAATTAGGCGTCATTTAAAATGTTTGAAGCCTGTATTTTATTTTAAATTTCTTAAACTTAAAAATAAGATGATACGTCTTATTTACAATAAGAGGAAAATAAAATGAAACTAAAATACGTTTTGTTTAATGAAAAGAACTAAACAAGAAATTCTATTATCTCCGTTCCCATTCTCCACATATTCTCCACCTTTCAAGCACGTTCTCTTGTATTAGTTTCTCCTGAGGCTTTCACCTTTTCACGCAGAATTCGTTTAGTAAAAATGAAGTGAGCGTACAATAAAATCCCTTTCTGTTTTACGATATGAACCAAATCGGCACAAGAGTGCGAAGGGATCAGTCTAAAGAGCCGTCATTCTTTATTAAACATCTCATCTGCATGTTGACTCTGATGAAATCCCAATAAGGGGTCTGACGCGAATTGACGGATCGAACTAAAAATTGGACTCGGCGACACTTGTGATTGAGAGATCATCAAACTCTTCGTTATCATTTCAGTCGCTTGATATTTATTGATAACTGCTTACTTGAAATGGCTGAAAATACATAATTGAATATGAATACCACAAATTTTCAGGGTGTGCGCCCAAAAATAATAATTAGTTTATTTTAATACCTTTGTAGTTCAGTAAATAGAGGTTTTTAACTTCGGGATAATATCATATGAGTTAGATTTACTTTATTTTTGGCAAGTTAATAGCGAATACATCAAAGAAAAGTTTCTATTTTATGCGAGGCCTTGTTAATTTATAGGGGGTGACACGTAAAAATTATAAATTAGAGCTGAAGAAGAATCAAATTATGAGAAGAAAAGGTTCTATGCACCTTTTCATATAAATTTGAGTCTTTAAAACAGTTTTCGTCAAATAACTCGAAAAGTATTAAAAGCGAAAAAATGCTAGAGGCAAATGAAAAGCTACTAAATTGAGAACTAATTTCATTTTTACCTAATTTCTATAGAATGCATGGTCGCCGAGTTCTGGAAGTATAAAGATGGCGTCCGAACTTTTATAAGACTTTTATGAGTATTTAGTTTAAATGTTAAATATCTCAGAAATTATGGCATTTACGTTAAGATGCTAACAAACAAAACAATATAACATGCATTAAGCTTTCAAATGACTTATTGACTGTTTCTATAGCATAAAAAACAAATAGGTTATGACAAAAAGGATGTGCCTCTTCATATTTTTTTAATAAGAGCGTCTCCATTTTGTTAAAAAATATAATTCTCAAATACTATTTTTTGTTGGCATACAGCAGGATCTAGACGTTCGAATGTTTTCGTCTGTTAACAGCACTTGGTTCAGAAAAAAATGCATTTTAAACTATAAAGGGATTTTCGGAAAAAAACGTAAATTTTTTTGTTCTTTGGAAATATCTCAATAAATATTAGTTTTAGCGAAAAAATGGTGAAGTCCAAAAATAAAAGTTATAAACTGAGAATGAATTTTTTTTTTTATTATTTATTCATATAGGATTATTAGTTTCCGAGAAATTTAAGTTCAAAGATGGTGTCTGGATGTTTATAAGATTAAGTATTTAGTTTAAATGTCGAAAATCTTAGAAAGTATGACCTTTGCGTAAAAAAAGTTAAAGAACAGAATTAAATATAATTAATCATACTTTAAAATAATCCTTCGTTTGTTTCTGTACCATAAAAAGAAAGAAGTTATGGCCGAAACAATGTGCATCTTCATCATTTCATTTTTAACAAAATGTCACCATTTTCTAAAGCAGAATTTCGGTAGTTTTTAAGTCATTGTCCGTAATTAAAAAAATTCCAAAAAATACTGTCCGTTTAAATAAAATACGTGCTTTAGAGAAATATCCATTTTACATATTTTTTACCTCTAGGTTCTGTACTATTATAGCCTTTCAAATTAAGGTTTACTTGAAACAGAGTGTTTCGCGGGAAACTGTGCATGCATGAACTGTAGATGTGGGACACCTAGTAGGTTTCAAATAAACCTGTAGTTAATGGGTGTAACAACCTTTATTCAAGGTGTTTTGTCGGTTTTGTCCAATTTTTTCATATGCTAGAGCATATGAACTACTCTGTAGACATATTAAACAAAATGGAAATGTAGAGTGTGGTTCAGGGTCTACACCCATTTACTAGAAATGTTTTATAGATACTGATTCGTATGCTCTACCATAAGAGAAACTTAGGCAAAATAAAACATTCTGTATCTTGGTAATGAGGATTCCTAGACCCGTGGTTATTTGAAACAACCTAAATGCCCCACGTCTTCAGCTGATGGATATGCCTTTCGCAATGAAATACAGTGTTTATTGAAACACTTAAGAGTCTTGTGAACTTGAGGTACAAACACTTCAGCATTGGTTATCCGGTGCTGGAGGAAATAAGGAATGCCCCCATAGGAAGAATTTTGATCTTAGGATCCGGCCTGAATGGGGGAATTCTCTAAATTAGTAGCGGTAGCACAGTGCACCACAAGGACGAGTGCGAACCGCTAAAAGAAGAAGAGACACTTAAAGCTATTTACTAATATACGAAAATAAAACTCATTGTCTATTTAAATCTTTCATAATAGAAAGTGAGTTTACAGATCACTATCCAATTAATTTATTTAATTCTTCCCATTGAATCCATAAAATCATGTAATGCACATAATAATGTAATAAAAACAGATTATGATAAAGTATTTCAACTGTTAAGTTTCGAAAATTGGGAAAATGTTTATAACCATAACGATAGCAATACACGTACAAATAATTTTGTAAACACAATAAAAAAACATATTAACTCTGACAATTTTCATTCGTCTATGATTTTCAAAAGAATAATTAAACCACGGATTACCAATGGGATTATAAAATTTATCAAACTAGGGACGAGATAAAAAAACGCATTTTATCTAGTGATAATATACAATTACTTAATGAATATAAAACTTATAGAAACAAACTAACAAGACTTATTAAAATAACAAAGAATAATTATTATACAAATCAGCTTAATACATGCAACGAAAATATAAAACAGACTTGGAAAATAATAAGAGACGCTACAAACACAGAAAAAAATAAATGTACAAATATCATTATAGTGGACAAACATGGCAATATAATTACCTGCAATGAGCAAAAAGCAAATGAATTTAATACTTTTTTCTGTAATATCGGTAAGGAGATTACCAATCCAATTCCTACTCCAAAAGATGTCCAAAATGATAACTTTATGACATCACCCCCACTCAATAGTTTGTTTTTAAGACTAGTTGAAGAGAATGATGTAATAATATACATAAATAGTTTACGTAATGAGAGCGCTACCGGCATGGATCAAATATCGGCCAAATTAATAAAACACTGTCATAGCTTTTTAATAAAACTTTTAGTACATATTATCAATACTATTTTTACAACTGGATGTGTTCCTCGTCACTTCAAGGTATCTATTGTAACGCCAATTTACAAAAAATGGATGAAAATGGAAAAAACGAGTTATAGACCTATACCTGTAATTAATAATTTGGCCAAAATATTTGAAAAAGCATTAAAAAAACCACTTGAGAAATTTTTAGATAAGAATGACATTATTTCTAAAAATCAATTTGGTTTTATGACGCAATTTACAAACTAGTCAATACTATTAACAACTTACAAGAAAATAAAAAATGTATATCTGTCTTCTTGAACTTGTCGAAGGCTTTCGACACTGTGTGCCATAAAAAATTATTACAAAAATTGGAAAACATCGGTATTAGGGGTACAGTGTTGAAAGTATTCGCTAGTTACCTGGAGGACTAAAAACAATTTGTAAAAATGGGGGATAAAATAAGTGACGAAAAAATTGATAACCGTTTTGGCGCCAATTTTGTTTTTAATATTTATAAACAGTTTATGTAAATTAAAAGGCCAAGTTATTTCCTATGCAGATGACGACAATTATTTGTAAAGGTGATGATTGGAATGATGTGAAAAATTGTGTTGCGCAAGATATAAAAAAAATTAGATTGTGGCTCGACTTAAACCAATTATCGCTTAATATATCAAAAACTAAGCTTATTGCATTTTCTACTTACAATTCAAATTTACCAGATTTCAGTGACATAATTATTCAAGAGAGTAATGAAAAAATTCAATCCACTAGTACAATAATGTATTTGGTTTAATGATAAAAACCTGAGGTGGTTGGAACACTCAAGCTATATAACAAATAAAATTAGAAAGTTGATATATAAATTTTACCAGCTTAGAGATATTTTATCTAAAAAAACTATATTAAATGTATACAATTCTCTGGTCGAATCTATCATACGTTACAGCTTATTAATATGGTGCGTATGAAAATGCTCTAAATCCGGTCAAAGTCATACAAAAAACAATTCTGAAGATAATACCAAAAAAGACCCTACTTTTTCAAGTGGTCAGTTGTACAGGGAATGTAATTTTCTAAATTTAAAACAGTTATATTTTAGAATGCTCTATATTTATCAAAAAGAATATATCCAAAAATTTACCTACACATTTACATAATACTAGGTTGTAAATAAAAATATAATGATAATAAAAAAAAAATTTTTGGTCTTGTGAAAGTCCAAAATATGCAAAATTACTTTGTTTGTTAAACACTATAAAGGTGTTACGGACTCTTACCTGCTTGAATTACCTATTTACAATTTACCCTCATTTACCCTAATTTACCCACCAACCCTTCAACGGAAAGATGAAAATATAATCTAGTTCCAGATCTCGTGAAATTACATACGTGTACCAAATTATAAGTCAATATCTTAAACGGTTCCAGAGTAGTCGTGCGCACAAAAAAAAGTTACAGACAGAATTTTTTTTGCTCAAACTTAAAATCTCGACGTTCCATGACATTCTGTCTATTTGAACAATAAACATTTTTTTTGTCGTTAGTATACTTCCACTGGATGCGGAAGTAAAATATTTGGTACATACATACATGGTATTGTCACCAGATCTACACGTGTATGCTAAATTTCAGCTCAATTGGATGTCATTAAGTGGTGCAAAATTAACTTGCAAGAATCCTTCTAAATGTACTAACTAACAAACAGACAAATCAAGATAAATAAAAGCTTGTAATAAAATGATGATTTCACAGTTCTTGCGATTTTATGCATTACTCTGATTTTTGCTTGCATACCATGTTTAAAGCTTAAAGTCGTTCCCAAACTTTACTCAAATTTTCATTTTCTGAAAATGCCAAGCACATTATTTATTTTCTTTTGCACAGATTTATAATATAAAAAACTCTCACCAGTTTTATTATGCATGCTATTTTATTCTTTCAGTAAAAAATATTGAACGCCACTTACACAATATAATATGCTTAGAACAAAAACTAAAAATATGTGCATAGCGATCAGTATACTGTATTCATTTCGTGCTATTGTGCCCTGAGTACGGCATTTAGAGCTTATGCACATCATAAACTTCAGTAATTAATAAACTTTGTACTATATTACACAGACATATTTAATATACAAATTAACTAACACTTAAACAGATATAGAGACCAACGAATTTACCAAAAGCGACTTAGACCAGGATTACATTTTAATACCGTTTTATTGAGTCCGTTAAAAGTGTTTTAAAAAATTTAATAACAGATTAACCATTTCATTGGTTTTCAATTTAAACCTAAAGTGTCTCGGGAAGCATCTATCTACTCAGGTTATTGCCTGCTTGTTGATTTATTTTTCATGTTATCATTGAAGTTCCAAGCGCTGAGAATATCACTTGAGAAAATTAAATTCGCCCAAGGAAAATATGTTATTTATATAATGTAGGTAAAAACTGTGACAAAAAGTCACTTTATGATATTATGAGAAAGTTACGGTGCGTGAATGGAGATGATTTTAATGTCCTCATCCATATTAAAAATTAAATTTCAAAATTTGCTTGTGTTAATCCCACAAAGCTTTGTTTATCATCCGAAGTATTTTTTTTGCAGTGGGCGTAATTAGGAATGTTATTAGCAAAATTAGTTCTGAAAATCCAAGAACATTTTATGATTGTCAGTTTTTTAAAAAGAACTTTTTTAGTGCAGGAAAAATAATTATTAATCATATAAAAATACACAGCTGGGTGAAACTTTCCAGTTGTATAGGTAATAACGTATAATTTATGAAAATAAATTATTTAAGTGATTGCTTGACATAGGGGATGGAAGAAATAGGTGTGGAATTGCGTTTTTCGTCCTTTCTTTAGTAAATACCGCTTTAAATATTAATTTTTGCGAAAAATATAAATAAACCTATTTTTGTGGACAATAAATAGTATATTGAATATCAAGAACAGTAAGGGACGTTTACCGGTCGACGGCAATGTTTGGAGACTGAGCGATAGCGAGGCCTCTAATTTTGCCGAAGACCTGTATACAACTCTTAACTTTCGCGATGCTTATACTATTTTCTGCACGATAGTATTAAATTACATTTCAATTAAAATAATTTCTACTAAATAAATTAAAAGTCAAAAGTGGCGTTTATATTTTGCGGCAAGTCGAATTATCGTTAAATAAGATATTTGTACTTTAACTTTTCATCGAGCTTTTCGTTTATTTAGTAGAAATTAAATTATTTTAATTGAAGTGTAATTTAACATGATCGTGCAAAAAATAATGTTATTCTTCTTTAAAAAAAATAGAAATAAAAAGAAATAAATAGAAATTTCCTTATTTTTTTTTATTTTTGTGAAATAGTATTATATTAATTTTACTTACCGTTCAGAGGTCAGTAAGTAAATTACTTACCGACGTGTTAGGCCTATCATCTTGGTAAGAGATATGCTAAATAAACATAAAAGCTCGATCGTGCAAAAAATTTTCTTTAATTTGTTTTTTATTTTGTTCCTCTGCGATAAGTATTGACCGATTTATAGTTATTTTAACAAATTTATTATTTTGGAAAAAAAGTTGCAGTTAAGTATTTGAAAATAAGTCGAAAAACACTATTTATAAGAAGATATTACTTTTTACTTCTTGTAGGCTATCAATATACTTTTATTATTCTTTTTTGTTCGTTTTTTTACCATAAAAATTACCTGTTTTATGACAAAAGACGTCAAATTATGTCGCACTAACTAATAAAAATAGTAAGAAAGAGAAAGTATTGTAAAATCTAAAAATCTATGACTGCTTCTTTATTTATTTATTCTCTATTATTTGCAATTAAAAAATAGTTTGTCGCCTTTTTTACGATAAATTGCTAATATTGCTACAATTTGTTTAAAAATCATTAGTAAACAAATAAATGTCTTAAATATTATTATTCAGTTTAAAGCAACACAAGATATAGTTGAAAAATGCTTTTTGAAGAAGAGTCACTTGCACTTATACTAACGGTTCTTTAACTTTAGTGTAATAAAAAAGTTAGTTAAATTTTCCATAATTTTAGAAACACATTGTGATCAGTTTCACTTGAAAAATGATATTTGGCTGACTATGTGTTTGATTCTGTATTAATTAAAGTATTTGTTTATTTATTGAAAGTGTTATTCCGAATTACCTACGAAATTTTAATTATTGACCGGGTTATAACAATACTATCGATGTCATAAAGATTGACTTATTACTGCAAATTTCCAATTATTCACATTACTAATTATGACAATATCTTCGTTATGTTTTGTAGACTCTCGTCCTCACAAAAATAATAATAAATGAGAAGTTCGTATCTGAATGTTTATTCCCAATTTTCACGATAATGTTAGAATGGAGTATCCCTACACACGTAAATTTCGTTTGTATCTTTTTCTGCTTGAAATAGAATGTACGTGTCTTGGTCAGGAAATAGCCGTTATCGAGAAGACGGTCGAATTGAGGAGGATCTTGAAACGTATCAACATACAGTAATTGGCTTTCACCCCAATTCTTTGGAGCCAAAAGGGAGAAAAACCATATAAATCTAAATGTAAAGTTTACATGTATCACGGTGTTTTTCGCAATTTGAAAATATTGAATTAAAATTGAGAAAGTGCGCCTGAGATCTTACGGCATTCATTCCATAGAATAAATTAACACGTCTAAAAATTAATATATTCCACGAAATACCTTTGTTGTTACTGCAGCTGAATTTCTACATTCTACAGGATTTTCTGAGATATTACTTGCTAACAACGCTAATACATTGTTTTTTTCATCCATATAATTGAAGTAATTCAATAATTCTCAGATTTAGCTCGAGCAGTGGTACGTTTTATTGGTTTTCACTAATATGTGCTTTAGTTGTTTTTGGTTATTCGTGTCTAAATGAATACCAAATAACTAAATAGCAACACAGGCACACAAAAAAAAGTCAATTTACAAAAACAGGTGAAAACAGGCCAGAATAGGATTTAAAGTATAAATTAAAGATTTTAAATAAGTAGACCATGTATCCGATGTACACGATCCCGATGTCAGTTTTGCTCCATGAGGTCAGGATCTTTTGTTAACCACGGAACATAGGTTAAAACAGGCCAGAATAGGGTTAAAAATGTAAATTAAATATTTTAAATAAGTGGACCATATGTAATCAGGTCATGACTTATTTATCCTGATTTATTTTTTCTGCGGTACCGTACTCTCTTGTCTTCAAATGATCTTAAATGTTTTCTTAAAATGTTTGTTAACCGCTTCTCATGTCACCGAAGTAAGTCCTTGAAAATCCAGAATGAATTTGTGTTAGGTAAAGAGAAACGAGGCCCTACAGCTTATAGTGGAGTCCGAACCACTTCTTGGGGATAATTTTATAATTGAAATTATTTTGCGATGAGCAGGGATTGAATCTGCTTCACTAGGTACGCCAGTATGCAAGCTAGACGCCCTAAACCACTGAGCTACCGTCTGCGTAATGGTTTTCTTTTTCATTTTATTCCTTTCGTTTTCACATCTCTTTTCAATGTACAACAGTAGTCTGCCACCATATTAAGATCCGATCGACCTCGACCTCTCTATTTCCTTTATGTCTTGGTGATAACGTTCACCATGCTCATCACTATAATCACCTAAATTTTCTGGAAACTGGTCTACATGAGGATGCAGGAAATGTAGTTTCAAATTCATTAGACAACCTAATTTTCCGAATTTTTCGACCGTGTTGGATACTATTTTTTTTTGTCTTCGCGCTTATTGCTTCCTAAAAATATATCAACAATTTTTTTAAAGCTCTGCCAAGCTCCCTTTTCCATATCTGACATTGTAGTGATGAATTTCTTATCTCTTAATATTTTTCTTAACTGTGGACCATTGAAAATGCCTTCCTTCAACTTGGCTTCGCTTATCTGTGGAAGTTGTGTTCCAAAATACTCATAACATTTTCCTGATGGTTGAAACTGACACTGGGATTGTGTTCAGCGATCAAAAATACATCGAATATATGGTCTACTTATTTAAAATCTTCAATTTATATTTTAAACCCCATTCTGGTCTGTTTTCACCTGTTTTTTCATGGTTAACAAAAAATCCTGACCTAATTTTGTAAAACTGACATCGGGATCGTGTTCAGCGGTCATAAATACATGGGAGTATATACAGCGTGTTTCACTTGAAATGGTAACACTAACAATAACTTTTTTATTTTTTTTTTTCGATTTGAATCAAATTTTACTTAATTATAGAAAAAATTAGGATCTACTTATTCCCAGAAGGACATTTGCCTCCTACAATTGCAAAGCCACCTGCGGTTCTAAAATATGCGTAGAAAATCAAGAAATCATATTAGTCATTTTTTTATAGGAAAATTTTATTAATGAAATTTGTTCAGAATTTTCCAAAAACCTTATGCCTAAAATTTAATCAAAATTAAAAGATTGAAAAATTAAAATTTTAAAAATTTTAAAAATAAAAGTAAATTGCTTGACAACTACCCGGCAGCTTGGGTTTAATTTCAAAAAAAATTGTCATAGTACAGTTGTCTAAGCAACAAAACCCATTAAAATGATATGTTCGAACTTGGACATTATTTTAATCAAAATTTATGTTTTTTAATTTTTATTAAATTTTGGATAAAGATTTTTGGAGTTTCAATTAAGAAAGTTTTCCGATAAAAATATGTCTAATATGATTTTTTAATTTTCTCCCCATATTCTGGTACCGCAGGTGACTTTGCATTTGTAGGAGGCGTATGTTTTTCTGGCCATAAGTAGATTCTAATTTGTTCTATACTTAGTTAAAATTTTATTCATATCTAACAAAAAATAAAAAAGTTATTGAGGTGTTACCACTTCAAGTGAAACATACTGTATATGTGAAACCTCAGAAAATTTACTTTGTTTTTTGTGTGCCTGTGCAATTGTTTAAAACGATCTAACTATTTAACTGTATTTCAATATAATCAATCATTTTGAAAATGGGAGAAAAATATAGGGTGGTATTGTGACTTTAGTGATTACAGTTTTATTTATCACTAGCTTATATCTTCGATTACACTCGTTTGGATACCATCATCCCATCAAATTTCCTTACCTTTCCACTACCTTTCTTTAACTTCTCCACCATATTCCCCCATTGTCCCAACATATTCCTCAACTTTTCCATAATATTGTCCCACTTTCCCATCTTGTTATCTCACTTTCCTACCATGTTCCACCACCTCCCCTCTATCATACCATCTTTCCTCACGTTCCCACCACTTCTCGCCCTTTTCTCCAACTTTGCCACCTTGCCACATTCCCACTATCTTTTCCGTGTTTCTCTTCTAAGTTGGAAAGGGGTCTACGCGTGTACAACATTTTATCAAAATATGTTGGGCCGTTTTCAAGTTATGGAAATAAACATTGAGGCAGACAAAAATTTTTTTTTTGAAAATACATATTTTTTAACTTTGATTCCATCGAACAGATTCGATAATATCTGAAGCCTAATAAAAATCAAAAATTCCTTTAAAAATCACAAGACATTCTACTTATATGAAAATCTGAGGAAAGGACACGTTTTATAGGTAAATTGGTGGCCTGTCAATTTTGATGAATTTTTGATATGTCATAGTCCAACTGATTATGAACAATGAGTTCCTTCGGCAAAGCTTCTCCGATAGATGGCTCCAAAGACTGGATCTACCCTTCGATACTCTATCTACCATTTCTCAAAACGTACTGTAGGCATTGAAACGATAATTGCTAGAAATGAAGAACTAGACTCTTTACTATTATTTAATCTTAGATTGATGTGCCTGAACTTCCGGTTTTGCCGGAAGTGACGTCAAATCACGTTTGCATCGAATGCACAACACCGTTTACTTCAATATAATTAATCACATATAGCTTTATTAAAATTTAATATGTTAGTAAATAAGTAAATACGTGCATTGATTGATAGAATATTGATGCTAGCTTGATACCGGACACATCATAATCTTGGTACAAAAAAAAGTTTATTTTATTTTTCAAAATATAAAATTGCAGTTGTGTCAACGAAAGCTAATTATTTGTGAAACCTTTAAAGATAATAGGCAGTTTTTGTTTATTTATAATACATCAAGCTTTTAAACCTTATTTATTCATGCAGAAAATAAATCCTACGTGCGGCATGTTAGGTTTTATAATAAGAATGACTTTGAAACTTAGAAAAGCAATCGGAATGCATAATATACAGATAGCAGCAGGCAAATACGTACAGCAGACCGGATTTTAGCATGCTATACCCATTTCGATCGAGCCCCCAATCTGCTATGTGTACGTACTTGGCTGCCGTTATCTGTACATGTAATTCCTTCTTCAAGCTAGAGTAGAAGCGGAACGGCTGCGATTTAGATGAGGAAGATGCATAATATTGTAGGATTATCATTTGCCCGATTTTCACGTACTAGATTTAGATTATTTAAGAGATATGACATTCTATCATACGTTGAAGGCAACCAAGAAGAAGAAGAAGAGGACAATGCTTTCGAATATGATGAAAGTATGAATGAGCCGGGAATGTTGAGAATTCGTGTTGGGTCTAGGCATCGCAATGCGATTGAGCATCAATTGTGGGTGCATTATAATTACGACCAACAAATGGGACAAATAGGAGAAGTTCTACGTCAAGAACCAATTATATCCTATTATTGTACTTGCAAGACTGGAAGTCGAACGGTAGGAACTTGTTGCCACATAGCAAGTGTGATTTGATGTTTAGGATATGCACTACATGACATTAGACTAGATTTAAATTAGTTACTTATAGTTAGTTATACGAAACTTATATTCCTAATCATTGTTTTTGTCCTTTTGGATCCCTATAAAGTTTTTGTGTTTATTAAAATAAGTAAATATATAAAAAAATAAAATTCTACTTAAAAGTCTCACAAATAATTAGTTTTAATTGACTAGACCCAACTGCGATTTTATAACTTGAAAAATTAAATCAACTTTGTTTTGTACCAAGATTATAATGTACCCGGTATCAAGCTAGCATCAGTGTTCTATCAATCAATGCACATACTTACTTCTTTACTAAAATAGTGAATTTTAATAAAGCTACTTGTACATTAGGGTGGAGTGAAATATTAAAAATTAAAAAAAATTAATTATTTTTTTTAAATACATACTATGGATGGTGGCCATTTGGGTTTAAATTAATGGGAAAATAAATTCAGCTCGATAAAAAAATGTCTTGAGGGTTCACAAGTGAAACAACAAAAATAAAAAAAAAATGTGTATATATTTTCTCTAATATGTTGGTTATGGATTCTGTTCGGATCCAAATTAATGGAAAATAAGTTTCAGGTCGAAAAAAAAATTCTCGAGGGTTCACAACGATTATTATTTTATGCGAAATTGTTTCTTTGTATTAAATTTGAGCATTATTTTTCTACTTGCAAGTCTTGATCTGAAAAGTCCAAAAACTTCACTTGATGTCTTGGTTACCAACTTGACACAACGGTCCATGCTTTGTGTAGACATGGGAACCGAGCAAAATTGATGTTGCTGCAATCATCACTTGTAATTACCTTCAAAATTATCTTTTCTGCTACAAATTTAGTTACAGAAGGTTCTGTTACATTAATACCTTACCAATCAATTAAGTCAGTATAATCCTTTGCTTCAAAATTCAATGTTGGTACCACAAACTTTCGAATAGTAGCTTGAGTCCCTCCTGATCGCACTTTAATCTCTCGTCGGAACGCTAATTCGTGTATGGATTTTCTTGAATCGGTCATCATAGCCAGAAGCACATTTTCTGGATGGGCGTAAAACGAATTTCTTTCAATGACAGGATCAATCACTTTTTTTACATCCGAGTCAAGATATCTGGAAAAAGAAATCATTTTCTACAACTGGCGTGTCCCATCGGTGCTGGAGGGGTGACATTTAATTGAGAACCACATATGGGCATAAACACTACTGACAAAATTCGCTAGAGTAACCAAATTATGAGATGAATTTTGCATTCCAATATATAGTCTTATAATTCTGTTTGCTGCAGTCAACCAACGAGCATGTGACTATTTTCCTGGGCTTCTCGATAATAATGATTCTGCACAATTCCCAGTGGCTACTGCCTGACATATATCATATAGATATTTTTGATCGCAACTAAGGTCCTTAATTTTTGATATATCTGGCAAATCTGTGAGTATTTCTGGAATTGATTCGAATATCGCCAGTGCTGTGTTCTCACAGCTTTCCATCATTTTTCCCACCAGTCCAGAGAAACCAGATGGTCCTGCTGTGGGGCCATCTAAATGTTGTAAAAGGTGTCTCAGAGGCAGCTCGTTACAATGTAACAAGCAAATACACCATTGCAAAGGTCTGCCCACAGCTTCTTCTATCAGCCTTACAACACCACCTTTTATACCAGTATTGCCAACGGGCACTAACTGAGATAAAGGAATTTTATTTTTACGCAGATAATTCATGATTGAATCTTTAATGCTTCTTGATTTTCCATCGCAAGGAGAAACATGTCCTATATAATGTGACCCCGGTTCTTGAATACGGGAAATATGTTCTTTCACAACAATTTTGTGGTATGTTTTTCCTCCACGTTTGATTAATATTTTAATACGATCTCTTCTACCATCAAAATAAAGACTTTCAAGGTAGATTCCTTCACATGCAAGGCCTAAGTTAGGTAATTTTAACCGCCTTTGTTTTGTAGTCACACGATTCGGCATTTTTTTTTTCACTGGTGAGTTAGTAACAAAATCACTATCATTATCAGGTGTATCATAAGACTGGCGTCAATTGAAACATTTGTTTCATTGAGTTGTCTTTTTTGTTGTAGCTTTTATATACCACGAATAATTCAGAATTGGTGGAGGGGTATTGGAGGGGATACTTGGTATATGAGTCAGTTGCCAAATGCGGATGCATAAAATAACACATTATAAATGTTCGAGGTCGTTGTGAACCCTCGTAATATTTTTTGATAAAGCTGAATTTTTTTTTTCATCATTATGAATACAAGTGTCTTCAGTTTCCCTTATGTATAAGAAAATAATAATAATAAAAAAAATCATATTTTCAAGATCGATGTGAACCCTCTAAATATATTTTTTTCTAGCTGAAACTTTTTTTCCATAATTCTGAATGCAAAAGGTCGCCATCCCCCCTATGTATAAGAAAATTTTAAAAAAATAAAAATTTCACTCCACCCTATTGTACATATAATGCATTAAATTGAAGTAAACGGCTTTTGTTCATTTGAAACATCAATTTAAGATCAAATAATGGTAAATAGTCTGGTTATTCATTTCCAGCAGTTTCAATTTCAATACTTGCAGTACGTTTTGAGAAATTGTTGATCGAGGGGCAGGTTCAGTCTTTGGCGTCATCTATCGGAGAAACTGTTCATAATTTGAAGTTTTGTCAAAGGAACTTATTGTTCAGAATCAGTTGAACTACAACATCAAAAATTCATCAAATTTGACAGGCCACCAATTGACCTATAAAACGTGCGGTGTCCTTTGTTATTTTATTTAGAATTCGTATTTATATTCGTATCTATTTTCATTTATATTATTTAAGAAATACATATTTCTCTCACTCTTTCTCTCTGAATACCTAACTTTCCAACAAGGTTTAATTAATTAATTTGTATGCGTTCCGAATTAATTACACTTCTTTGCTAGAATGAATGAACTAAAGAAAATAAATCAGTGTTAAAGAATTGAGCCATATGATTTAAATAAATTTTTATGAAATAGCTAATGAAATTATGTTGGGTCTCTTATGATTTTCTTTTTAAATATGATGTAAGCTCCCAGCGCATTATATTCAAACATATAAAAGGTTGTGTTTTTTGTTTCAGGTAAGGCCCGATTCATTAAAAAACCTTGTAAGTAAATTGCTGCTTGAAAACTGTTTCCAAGGTAAGTTCAATTTTACTACCTAACCTTAATATTAATATACCTGGTGTCCCAGAATCACGTTAAAGGCCGATATCTCCGTTATTTGAGAAAATAAAAATACAAATTAAAAATCCCGCAAAAGGCTTGAACGACTCCATCTTATAACACCCGTGGAACCGCGTTATCTCTTGCAACCCCTTAAAAAACCACCCCTAACTAATTTTTTCAAACGACACCCTGTATAACTAGAGCCTGAAATCGCATTTCCAAGTCATTCTGAGCGCGGTGATATACCATACTTGGTATGTTACAATTGTTTAACAGTCACCTGACAAATAAAGCAGGTTGCAAAATCATGACAAAAAATTAATTTGTACCATATTAATAAATTAAGAGATTATGCGTCACAACGCGTTGCATGTTGCTCGAAGCATAGCTGTTGCGAGCCTCATGAATTCGATTCATAAGTTAGGCTTAAAGTACATTTTTGCGATATACCGGGTAAGTTGTGGTATGTGTTATTATGTCAAAACACTGACTGCAGCTTACCCAGCTCTCGACGTAGGTTAGGTATCGCTGTCCTTGTTTAGTGTCAAACCCGTAAACTAATCTCTTTTTGAATTTGTAAAAAATAATCTATTAGCATATTCGCAACACCGGTTTGCAAATATAAATAATATGGTGGGAGTTTAACCACTACATACCACTCTTATTTAACCCGGTATGTCGCAAAGATGGTCTTTTAGTTAAGGTCGTCATCCGTATCTACGGCGGAGATATTCACAGGGAAAATATTAATTGTTTTTGGCCATAACTTTTTCTGAATACATAAGTTGCATGAAAACTACCTAAGTAGAGCATAACAAAAGTAATGTTAAGAATTCTCACTCAATAATTTAGATTGAAAACTATAAAATACGAGGATTTGCACAATTGTTTAATTTAAATTTACTGATTATACAAACGACGGAAATTATTGAGTGCACGTTCAGAACACTGCTTCTAATAGTTTCAATTCCAGTTTTTTTTGTTTTTTTTTTGTTCGACCAAGTAAGGTCAAAATGGATAAACATTTTACCAAAAACGCTCCAGGTTGCGTATCGGCAGACTAACTTTGTTTAGTTTACTAAAGGTCTTCTTTCCCTGTAAAATGGGTTAGTTCACGTACTTTATGACGTAAGTTTATTACGGTCGCTGCCCCGCCCTCTACAGACACACCTGTTGCTTTTTCAATTGAAGAAACAAGAAGACAACTAACCAAAATGTCACTTACTGTGAAAAACTCTACAATCTGTTCGGTGCCTCGTTCACACTTAAAAGTATCATCCGTTCAGTGTTCGGTAAGATGCCACTATAATATAATATAATATATAACAATAATAATATATTTATCGAATATCAACAATAACAACAACAAATTATGACAATAATCTTAATCTTAATTAAATTCTAAAACAATTTTTTTCAGTACAAATTGCCAACTTCCATTTCAAATGTCCAATTTTTACCCTAAATAAAAATTGATGAGCGGGGGGAGAAAATCTTAAAAAAAAATTTCAGTAAAAATTGTCATCTTGCATCTCAAATTTCCAACTATTGCCAGGTCTGACAAAGTTGGGGGGGGGGGGTAACGTACCCCCATACTCCCCTTCGCTACGCCCCTGAGTAATGAAATATTCAAGATTCTTGTTAAATGTGACACTAGACAATGTTTTACTAGTTATGCCATCTATACCAGGCGATGTGTCATTTTTTAAGTCATCTATAAATCTTAGAACTTCATTTTCTAATACTGGCTTAACAAATATCGTTTCTTTTACTTTATATTCTTTTACTGTACTACTTTCTTTAGGTGTTTTAATCTTTGCTGCTATATTTATGCCAACGTTTACAAAAAAAATTATTGACGGAATTGGCTATTTCTTTTTCATTTTTTATTAGTTCATTATTTTCATTTTTTATACAATTTATGTTATTTTGTTTTGTTTCTTGTTTATTTATTAGTTCATTTGTAATAGTCCATATTTTAGAATTATTGTTTATATTTTCATTTATTTTTTGTTTATAGCAATCTTGTTCATTTTTTATAAGTTTATTTAGATGATTTCTATAACAATTATATTGATTCTTTGGTTGTATATTTCGGTGGTATTTTGAAACTTCTTTATGTAGTTTATCACGAAAATTTATTGATGTTAATAGACCATCTGTTATCCAAAAATTTTACAGTTTATTTAAAATGACATAAGAGTCAAATATTTTATATCGGTGAGATAAAATAGAAAAAGGTCAATGTAACATAATTCAATGGAAATTTCGCTATGTGATGCAGTGAAATATTCCTTAATTTTAAATAAATACAGTTAATACATTGGTATTAATTGCAGAAGTGTGTGGCTGTAAGTCCTGAAATATATAATTATTTATTAATTTTCCTTCTGCCAGACAGTTTTCTAAAATATAAAATAATATGTTTATTATTTCGTATGGTGACAAAGAAGAAGTCAAAATAGATAAAGTGTAATTAAATAGGCATATATTACTGTGAAATTCTATGTACTATAGCTACATCTAAATAAAATGTATGTAATTTAGATGCACTGCACCATAAATTTAGCGAAATGTGCAAACGTTCCATTATTATTAGTATTGTAATGTCAAGCTATTCATTAGTAATTAGTTGAAGTTATTTGTAATTTGTAGTAATTATGGCTAATAATAGTCAACGTTATCTCAACCGTAATAGTGTTAGAAACGTATTCAAACATTTAGTATTTATTTACATTATTTAAATTCATGTATAAATCAAAAGTACTCTGTTATTTTACGTTCTTAATGTTTTAAAATTATACCATAACTAAATTTGCAAAAGTTTTGTTAATGAATAATTGCTACCATGTGTTCCTAAAGAAACAGGGAAAGTATCAGAATGTGTACATTTTATTCAGAAATAATGTAATAAAAAATTTCGTATTACAGGGTGTAGGAAATTTTTAGGAACTATCCACTTGAGGGGCGCCTTCGTTTTAAATTATTTCAAAAATGAGTTTCTCAGTTCGGTTGTGTTTTTGTCCACGTGCCAGTATGCATGTTTGTATAGCCTCACACTCCAGAACTGATGGTCCGATTTGAATGTGGTTTTTATTAATTTGCCTGGAACTAGTTGAGAAAAGAATTAGACTATAACATATAGGGGTAAGCAAGAAATGGGAATACAATTTTTGAAATGGTTTTGAAAATTACCGGTTCATTCGCCATTTCTTAGAATACAAAGTCTGTACAAATAAAGGTCAACTTAAAAAAAGGAACGATTTGATGTACCTTTCATTAAATAATTCTTTACCTTCAGGGGCGATTTTAGGCATATCCAGTACCCATATCGGGAGCTGTCAACTTTTTGTCACTTAAAAAGTTTTTATTCAATACTGAACCGCCTTAAATAAAAGAAGCTAATAAAAGAGTGACCCCAAAATTAGGCAAAAAATCACCCATTTTCTAGCCCTCGAATTTTGTTTCAAACTAAGTGCTAAATTATTGTTAATAATGAGAACATCTTGAATACAAAATTTCAAGATGAGCATATGTTTGATTTTGAGATATGAGAGATTGAAGTTGTGATATGCGTGATGCTATCAAAGAATACACAGCCCCACAAAAAATGAATACTCATCAGCTATAGCAGAGCAATCAAGAAATTCTTAGTACTTTTCGATGCAGAATTCATATCTAATATCGACGAATCCGTATATCCATTGATTAATTCAGAAGGGCCAAAAACATCCCCTATATAAGCATGAAAATAGGGAAAAATTGTGCTATCGAGTTATAGAGCTTCCATAAACAGAAGTATAGTATAAGTCTACTGGCTGAATGCATGAAGGAATGTGTTGACTAGGCCTTACACAAAGTAATTGAGACACACCCTCAAGAGGGTGAAAACTACCCCAATATTATACAAAACTATAAAAACTCCAATAACTGGCGAAAAAGCTTGAACCCTCTAAGCTTTATTAATAGAAATGAACCATAAATCTGTTACGACCTAGTACACGAAAACAATGAATTATGAACTTGTCAGGGAAAAAATAGTGAATGTACCAGATATCGCATTTTGATTGCAATAGGTATGAATGTGGGACGATAACTATAATTTTTTAAACTATTTTATGACAAACCTACGATGGGATAAGAGAACGGGACGAAAACTTATTGGTGGGTCTTCACCCCTTGACCCCCGTCGGGAGATGCAAAGGAATCAAGAGGCCCTGACATAAGAGAAAAGCACTCTTGGAAACCACTACATCAGTATTTTTTTTGCAATGCAGCGATTACGAAATTGCTCTGATATTCATCCCTTCGCATCCTTACCCCCTCATAAAATCCACTTGAAGGTTAAAAACGGACTTACAAGACTATGGCGTTCGGGAAAGGGATACTTACTTTTATGTCAGATTTTTTTTCCATAATATTGTAATGATTGTAAAATTGTTCAGATTTCCACCCTCTAACTCCTGTGAATTTCTCTAGAGCGATGAGAAAGAATCACGAGGCCATGACATTCCTAAAGAATACTCTTGAAAACCCTTGCTACAGGATTTTCGCTAATTGCGATGTCTCTGATATTCACCTCCTCGCACCCCCACCTTTTCCCCACGTTTTCTGACTCCTTCATAAAAAACTAGTGTGGAAATATTGGTTATCGTTCCAGATCCAGACACACTGCAATCAGAATGCAATATCTGGGATATTCACTATCATTTCACAAGTTCATAATTTAAGATAAGGGGTAGTTTTGCACCCTGTGATGGGTTGCTTTCGTGAACTAGGTCATAACAGATTTATGGTTCATTCCTATTAATAAATCTTAGAGGATTCAAGCTTTTTCGCCAGTTATTGGAGCTTTTATGCAGTTCTGTATAATATTGGGGTAGTTTTCACCCCCTTAGGGTGTGTCTCAATTATTTTGTGTAAGCCCTAGTCAACACCTTCGTGCATGCATGCAGCCAGTAGACTTATACTATATTTCTGTTCATGGAAGCTCTATAACTCAATAGCATTATTTTTCCCTATTTTCATCCATATACAGGGTGATTTTTTTTGGGCGTCTATTAGAAGTATATCGAGAAAGAAAAATGATATCGATCTGAAAATTTGGCTATAAGCCTAACTGGGTAGGATCTATTTAACGAAAATATTTTCAAAATGGTGGCATTTCCGGTTATACCGGGAAGTGACCAACTTCGTTATTTTAAATGGAATGCCCCCATTTTCAATTTTTTTTTTTTTTAGATTCTGCAGTTAATTTAAAGAACATTTCGTTAAAGGTTTCCTATAGCTAAAATTAATATTTCCGGAGATATAAATTTTTTTCCTAATATTTTGACAGAAAAGTTGTATAACATAAAAATTAATATCTCAGTAACAATAATTGATAATAGTTGATTTTTCTATGAGGGTAAGACAAGGTATTAAAGTTACTCATCATGTAAGAAAATTATCGAAATGTCCACTGAAAAGTTTCTAAAATTATTGACATATGTCGACTACACAGAAACAGCAAAAACTCATTTTTTTTTTAAATGGCACCATACCCAATTAAATGCACCATTCGATAGAGAAAAAAAATGCGCATCTCACCATGTATCATGTTTCTATACCCAAAATGTATGGTTCTTTAGATACTTGCGATTTTCTAATTTAATCAATGAAATTAAAAAATGAAAATTGTATAATTTATTAATAATAAAAATTTTATAACGAAACATTAATTATTTTATTCAATATGTTCTCCATTACCCTTTAAACATTTTAGAATCCTATTATTTATTGAGTGTGTAGTAGCACTCCGAATTTCATTTGGGTCCAAACCTTCAAATGCTCTTTGAACTCTATCCAACAGTTCCTCTCGGTTAGTTACCGGGGTTCGATAGACCTCACTCTTTATACGGTCCCACAGGTAAAAATCCATTGAGGTCAAGTCAGGAGGCCTGGCAGGCCAAATCCATGGACCCAAACGCCTTATCCACCTGTCATCGAACATTTTATCCAATTCGTTACTAACTGGTGTGGAACAATGACTTGGAGCTCCATCGAGTTGGTACCAGCATGAAAAGTATTGATAAACAGGTAAATTGTCTAAAAAGTTCGTTACGTCAGTTCTTAAAATTTCTAAATATCTTGGTCCATTCAAATTTTCGTCGTAAATGTGGTAACACAATTTATTGCCCATTAACAAACAAAACACATTAAAACTAAATTTATACTGAAGATTCCTCGGTGGCATAACATGAGGATTTTGATTGCCCCAAAAATGCGAATTTCTGCGATTGAAAATACCTTCTTTTGAAAATTTTGCCTCATTAGTCCAAATATTCTTTTCTAAAAATTGAGGTGTTTGGATTAATATCATTTCGCAAAATTCTGTTCTTCGCTGTGGATCTTCAGGATAAAGTTCTTGCATAGTAGTAAATTAAAAATTATGGAATTTATGATTCACTAAAATCTTCCTAATGGAACTGTAGGAAAGGTCCAAATCCGCTGCCGCTGGACGAATCGAATGATTGGTATTTGCATAGAAATAGACCAAGACGTTAATTTAATTATTTTCATTTGATGTTATAGGTCTGGCTAGTGTTCTTTCTGCGTGTCGACTGCCAAATCTAACAAAATTGCTTTGCAATCTTCTAAACTTTTGTGGATTCATTGATGGTAAATCAGGATACGTTTCATTAAATTGTCTGCATGTTCTGCTAATTATTTTGTCACACTGTCCATGAATGTTAAATAAATTCAAAATATCTGATTGTGAGTAATTGTTTGTCATTTTCCCCACAGCAAATAAGTACAATACAAACTACGTGTAATGAAATACAATAACATAAATTATCTATCTGTCACATTCAACACTCAAAGCCTACTCTTCGAGATACTCTTCAATTTTCATTAATAACACCGAAAATCGCCAATATCTAAAAAACCATACATTTTGGGTATAGGAACATGATACATGGTTAGATGATGTGCATTTTTTTTTCTCTATGGAATGGTGTATTTAGTTAGGTAGAGTGCCATTTCAAAAAAATGAGTCTGCTGTTTTTGTGTGGTCGACATGTGTCAATAATTTTAGAAACTTTTTAGTGGATATTTCGATAATTTTATTACATGATGAGTAACTCCAATACCTTGTCTTACCTACATAGAAAAATCAATATGTTATCAATTATTGTTAATGAGATATTAATTTTTATGTTATACAACTTTTCTGTCAAAATTTTAGGAAAAAAATTAATATCTTCTGAAATAAAATTTCATCGTCACTCAGTTAATTGAACCTTATTAGCTAATATTAATATTGATCTCAGTGTTAAAATTAAGACCCTGACATTCGATTCTGAACGTATATTGATGTTCACAAATGTTTAAATATAATAAAATGTTAAAAAATAATTTTCATATTAATAAGTGTTTTTTTAAAGTGCTTTCTAGAGAGAATTATATTTTTAGTAACCAAATCGCTCTCTAATAACGTCACTGCTCCTGTAGAGAAGCGCGGACTGCATGATTATATGGGCCGAAAAAACACTTTTTTTTATTTTTCTATCGCTATACCCCGGAAAAGTTGCCTATTAGTACAGGAAATGAAGACCGAAAAATCCCCCAATTCGGAAATAAATAGTGCTCAACGGATTATTTCAAGTTGTAGGGTCGACCCTTAGGAGTAACATACCAAAAGTCCCCAGCCGTGGGCCTCATGCGTTAGGCGGGAGGGAGGTGGAAAGGGTCAGTTTGTAGGTTTCTCATTATCTCGAAAACTAAGCGTCCTAGCGAAAAGGTTATTCTATACAAAATTAAATTGTCCACAAAAAAGATTGTATTCATTTTTCCCCTAGGGGCAGTAGTTAAGTGTGTACCTGAGTTTGAAAATGCAAATAGCTGGAAAAACAGTGTATTGTGGGAAATAATGATTAACAAGTAGAAAATGTTATAATATTACAAGTATTTACAAGGCCATATTAAGTAATTGGTCGAGTTCATCGTCAATATCATCATCATCATTATCGCCGTTGATGCTGACAATTGGAGTTCCGTTGGTACACGAAGCGCGGCAACTGCTGCACACAAGCGAACAGTGTATGCCTGCTCCGCGGCATCCGCAACCAGTTGTGCACCCACAATATATGTTATTTAGGACGTATTCTGGCGCAACTGGGTCCGTGCTTGTGACAGAGGTAAGGAAGCCATCCGGCCCCCTCATCCATCCATAAGTAGTTGGCTCCTGCTGCTGATCTCCATATTGCCATTGCTGAATCTGCAAACAATAATTTGTCCTTTGTAGTTTAAAAACGTGTGACACAATCTTGCCTATGCACAATACAAAACATAAGTTAATGTAAACAAGCATATATTGATACAAACCTGCAAATGAACTCTGAGGGAGTGTTGGCGAGCAGCCCCTCTGATGGGTGGAAGTGTCGCAAAATCAGGCTTTGGCTTTGTCGAGGCTTCAACAAAGGCCTGGTGTCGTACCCGGTTCAGGTCTGTTCCTTTTGGGGCCTGGTACAATGCCAAAGAATGCTGCTCTCCTGCATCAGGTACCATGTCCTGTGTTGCTGAGGGATCACAGAAGACTTTGTAGATGTATGTGACCTGCTCCTCGGACTTCAAAAGTACTTTCACCACACCTCCCTTGCTCTTGTTATAAATAGCGGAGGTAGTATCATAACCGCTGAACGAATGGAGCCATTTGCGAAGACCATTCTGTTGCTCCATTCGTTCAGCGGTTGTGATACTACCTCCGCTATTTACAACAATAGCAAGGGAAAGTATTTTTGAAGGTCGAGGAGTAGGTCACATACATCTACAAAGTCTTCTGTGATCTCTCAGCAGCTTTTTTGGCATTGTACCCACCAGAGGGGCTGCTCGCCAACACTCCCTTAGAGTTCATTTGCATGTTTGTATCAATATATGCTTGTTTACATTAACTTGTTTTGTATTGTGCATAGACAAGATTGTGTCACACTTTTTTAAACTACAAAGGACGAATTATTGCTTGCAGATTCAGCAATGGCTATATGGAGATCAGCAGCAGGAGCCAACTGCTTAGGGATGGATGAGGGGGTCGGATGGCTTTCTTACCTCTGTAATAAGCACGGACCCAGTTGCGCCAGAATCCGTCCTAGATAACATATTTTGTGGGTGCACAACTGGTTGCGGGTGCCGCAGAGCAGGCATACCCTGCTCGCTTGTGTGCAGCAGTTGCCGCGCTTCGTGTACCAACGGCCCTCCAATCATCAGCATCAGCGGCGACGACGATGATGATGATCTTGACGATGAACTCGACCAATTACTTAATATGTCCTTGCAAATATTTGTAATATTATAAAATTTTATACTTGTTAAGCATTACCTCCCACAAAACACAGTTCTTCCAGCTATTCGCATTTTCAAACTCACGTACATACTTAACTACTGCCCCTAGCGAAAAAATGGATAAAATATTTTTTGTAGAAAATTTAATTTACTTTCATTTTGTGTAGAATGACCTTTTCGCTAGGATGCTTAGTTTTCGAGATAATAACGAAAAACCTACAAACCGACCCTTTCCACCCTCCTCCCGCCTAACGCATGAGGCCCACGGCTGGGGACTTTTGGTATGTTACTCCTAAGGGTCAACCCTACAACTTAAAATAATAATCCGTTGAGCACATTTTATTTCCGAAGTAATGTGTTCGTTTCCTGGCCTATATCGCCTTGCTAAGTAAAACAGAATTAAAAAAAAATTCAAATAAAAAAGATCTCCCAGTCGCGCATCGCACTCAAAGTTTTGAAAATTGGCGAAATTTTGAAAACAATTTCAAAATATTTATTGTTTTCATAAAAAGCTTAAAAAAACACGATTTTTAGTAGAAATGGCAATATTTCGTAATTTCTGCTAATTTTACATTTTCATTTTTAGTAAACAAACGGTGAATATATTTATCATTTCTAATTTTGTTATCCAAAAGAGCTTTGAAGCCAGATTTTTAGGAAAATTCTGGCATAATAGATCTTGAAGCTGTTTCTTGCGCTGGGTTGTTTTTTTTTTTGTTTTAAACAGTTTTTTTTTAATGTTTCAAATGGTATGTTTTAAACTGTATTTTGGACAGTTGCTTAAAACATCACATTGTGTATTAAATATGTTTTAAACATTTGTTTAAAACATGATACGATGTTTTATAAAATGTTTTTAAAACATTTTGTTTTAAACATGCCAACCCTGCTCCTGCGTCAGCGCCACATACTTCTTTAGATGTTTCGGTCACAAATTTGGCACATCGTTCTACAGTCTGGATGTGACAAGTGAAACTTTGGAAATCCAGTTACAGCGATGTACCAGTCTGTATTAGATTCCCATTCCTCAAGTTGATAAAAATGTGCTGAGCAAGGATCAATTCTGCTGCCATAAAGTCAGGAATATTTTTAGAAGATTTAGCAGCTTGTGATCCTGGTCCCCTTTCACACTCAAGATGGTTGATGACAGCAAACAGACTTCTCAAACCATACGTCAACTTAGAAAAACCTACTGATACATTTTATTTTGAAATGTTACATGCTTCTCTGGTTCAAAATTAAAACTAGCAAGAATTTCACAAATGATCCAAAGACAGTTTTTGAAGCCATCAGAACATCACAGTACCTAATTCAAAATTTACTGTCATCAACCTAGTAATTGAGCGAAACGCTTTCTTTACTTCTCCTGTGCACAAGTGGCACCTGTGTACAGGTCTTAAAAAAAATTCTGTTCCAAGGACTAAACCTATCATGCCTTAAATATTTTTGTGTGCTGAATCTGAATTTGCAATTTAAAAAATTTCCTACCACGTAGATTTCGAGTAAATCCCGGTTTTTATCTTCAAAATACGTTTTTTTCTTTGACAATTTTTGACATTTACTCGAAATCTACGCGGTAGAAAATTTTTTAAATTGGAAATTCGGTTTCAGCACACAAAAATACTTAAGCCATGATAGGCTTAGTCCTTGGAGCAGAACATTTTTTTTTTTCGTTGACCTATGTAATGAATTGGATTAGCTTGACAAGAAAAATTGAGCAAATGATGAATAAAAAATCTCTCTGTAGTTTCGATTTTATTGGAAGATGCACTTGTCCTTGGCTACAATAAATACTTGAGCATTGGCTTTGTAGATGTTATCGCCAGAATAATTAAAAATCCATACAAGTATTAAATTTAATCAAGTTAAAAAATCCCTCCCTAATGTTCATAATTTTGTTTTTCAACAACGAAAGCAATTTACCAATGTGAATGGCATATTATAAACAAGACATGTTATGATAGAAGAGAGCTTCCTCTATCCTGTTATGGGTATTTTAAAGAATACCGGGGTATTACTTTTATTTGAATATATACTTGTTATATAAAAAACATTTGCATCAACCATATTATTTACGACGTTTTCTTTGTCATTCCGATTTTACTCATAACACTCGGTGAGTACATGTAGAATTCCTGCCGACAATTTACAAGTTTATATCTGTTCGTCTTATATGCCTTTTGCCTGTTTTCATCTACGTTAGTACTTTAACTCTGTCGTTTTTATGGTTTTAAAGTGAGACCGGCATATTTTTAAACCTGATGCCACATGAATATGAAACGAGTTCTGCCATTTGTCCTTTAGTATTTTTCCCTCTGCATACATATTTTAAGGCCCTTATAAGCTTATGCGGCAAAGACAAAGGATTTTCTTATTTTCTATTTTTTGAGATGTGGTTTTGTTAGGATTGATGTTGATTTACATTTGAAGGATTTTTTTATTTTTGTTTCAAATGGCAAAGGAGCTTGTTTGCACTGCATCCTTTCGCACGGCCTCTTCACCTTCCAACTTCCTCTTCCTTTCCAGATTTTATTTACTGCCTCTTTTATAAATCAAGAAGCAATTGCAGAGTGTTGCATTCGGATCTGTTCTCGTCTTTCTTGAGAATATAATCCTCTCTTTGTAGCAAAATATTTACGGATACTAATTTTAACTGGAATTTTCTAATTTGTGTTTCGTGTTCGAAATTATACAGGGTGTTTCAAATAAATTCCAGAGTTCAGAATCATTAGAAAATGTTATTAGTCTTTGTTGTACCAAGCTTTTTAGAACCTCGATGCCCCAGGTGGGGTACAAATTGTACCCTTGAGTTAAAAAAATGACAGATTTAATGGCACCTTTCTACCACAAATAATCATACCCACTGATAATTTTATTTCATATAATTTTTTTTACAAAAAAATATTAATATTAAATATTTAGTAATATTAATATGTTTCTCTTCCGATTCTAATTGTCATAATTGAAGACCTAAGTGGATAAAGGTGTCATGTCGCATTAGAAAAAAATACTTTATGCAATTTTTAAACACCCCTGATATAGATTTAACACCCAATAAACGATGAATTCTAAATTTGTAATATTTTATAGAAGCTTTTTAATTATAAAGGCGCCATGTCATACATACAACCAGTAATTTTAGTGGATGTACACAGTTATGGACAGAAAAATCTAGTTTCATAAGAGCTTGATATTTTTCTTTAATATTAGTGTAAACAAAAGAACATAACCCAAAATTATCTATTTTTTGAGATATTATTCATTTGAATCGAAGACAAAATAAATAAGTTCCAACTCAAAACCGTTTTGTTTAATTTACTCAAACTTTAAAAGTGTGACATTACACCTTTATCCACTTAGGTCTTCAATTTGTATTGTATCTATTACAATAATTCATTTTGTTGGCTATGGATTTCATAAAATAACTATGGCTCTGCTATCGTCTTATCGTTTTTTTTAAATCTACATATTTGTTTTAATTGCAAGTGCTTATACCAATGTATTTGAAAAACTTGACAATCGTTTTTGAAGGGTAATATGTGAACCGCAATACAAAGGTGACACGAACGCTGCGACCAAGTCGCAACCACAGATTTTAAAATATTCGCGTGTTTACAGTGCTTGCGTTCGTATCGTATCTGCATGGCCGTAGCATAAATAAAATGGTATATTCATGCATATATTCTTTTTGCTGTTCGGGATTTTACAGTCCTATTTTGGTTTCAAACACAATGACAAATTATTGGCAAACAACAGAACCATATCAATTATTTAAACAACAACAAAATAAAAGAATTATGATGTTTAGCAAAGTGAAAAACAGGAATTCTTGCCACATACTCTGAAAAGAAAAAAAGATGCAGCTACAAACGTGTTTTGGAGTCGTTGCTCCTTATTAGTGTAGCGTAGCTTAGGGAGGTTTTTTTACGTTAGGATCAAAGCTAACAAAGTTTGGAAGGAATGTTAAGTTTTAACGTTTTATTTAAAACATTCGCAGAGTATACATTGCAAATCAGAATATATTTAACAAGGAACATAGAATAATCTAAACTTAAACTGTCAATCTGTCGGAAACTCCACATATATTCTTATCGCCCACTATTGAGGAAAACGCAAGCCTATATAAAACAAGCAGCAGGAAACACGTATCTTCAACATTTTCCCTTTTTATACTCTTCCCAAAAACGAAGAGTATATTGTATTTGATCGGCGCATTTCTAAAATCGTAAATATCGCTCGTAAAGGAAAAATTTTCATACCATTGTGTTAATGAACGAATTCTGAACAATTTTCAAAATGTCCGTCTGTCCGTCCGTCACGTTTCTTGTAAGCACGATAACTTAAGAACGAAAAGTCCGATTGTATTGAAATTTAGAAAGTAAGTTAGTGTTAGCTAGAGGAAGGACACTGTTGTTCTTGAAGAAAATCTATCGGTAAATAAAAAAGTTATTAATTATTTAATTTAAAAAAAATACATTCTCTTAATTTTTTTCGCTTGTTCTAAAATGGAAATCTTGCGAAATATTATTTCCATAATATATTTTTTTTGTTTATGAATTTTACTAATATATATTTCATAGAAGTACGAGTTGAAATATGTATGATTGTCGAAAGATATAGGTATATCACAGATAATCAATTTTCGTAGCAATATGTGGTGGCGCAGCGGCTAAAGCAAAGGTCCCATGTTCGAATCCCACACAGGTTGGAAATATTTTTTTCATTTTTTTTTCATATAATCTTTTTCACAACAAAGATGGTATCACGAAATTTAGGATGTCCAAAAACTAACATTATTTACAAGAAAACTGCGAAGAGTATCCTATAGAATGTATAACAATTATATATAAAAAGCTGAGTAAATTGGCGTAGAGTACGTTTTTATCTTTTTTAATCTTGTTTGATACCTAGTTTTGAGCACAACTGCTTCAATGCTAAACCATGCTTTGTAAGCATGTCTGTTAGTTGATCCTCCAATGTCCAAAATAGCAGCAGTATCACATTCTCGTATGGCTCGTATGGCTATATGCTTCGTTAGATGATGATATTCTGAGTTTTAAGACAATCTAATTTGTCTACGTTTTGTTATTTTTCGCACCATGCTTTCAAAAAGACGTTTTAACCAAACTGTTTCACAAGCAGCCTCGCTAGCGGCGACTACCTCTGAACCAATCGTTCTACAGATGTCTGTCGTTGACTTATCCACGAGACACCTGTTCCTCCATAAATACTAATTACACCTGTTGTGGACCGTCCCATTTCCTTATCACTACCAAAATCCGCATCGCTATAGCATTCCAAATTGTGGTCTTTATTTCGCCTGTACGCCAAACTGTAATTTTGAGTACCTTTGATGTAGCGAAATATTCGTTTCACTTTCATCCAATCACTGGCCGTGTGCTAGTCATTAAATACAACAATACTGCAGATCGGAAAAGGAAACTCTTGATCGTGTTTCGATCTAGACGCTTTCCCTGATTCATTGTTGACAATAGGTGTGGGAACAGAGTTACAATCTGACATGCGAAAAAGTCCCAAAATTTTCGTTGTGTAGCCTGGTTGGCTAACCTAGTCTCAATACCCAAGAAATCTCCATCTTTAACAGTAATTTTGAATTCGTCTTTTAAACTTTCGATGAAATCTTGAGTATATTAATAATTCGATGTTGCAACCAGCCCATCATCGACATACAGTACCAACATGACTTTTCGTCCATTGCTGTCCCGAGTGAACAAACAAGGATCCGCTGTATTTTGTATGAAACCAGTTTTGAGCAGGAATTTCGAAAAACGCTTGTTCCAGCACCTCGGTACCTTACCTGTTTCAACCCGTAGAGGCTTCAATTTAGTTAACAAACACGGTTGGATGTATCCTCGTAGCCACTTGGTTGATTCATATAAATGTCTTCATCAAGGTATCTATATACAGTGTGTTTCACTTCTCGTGAAGATACCCCTGTATCTTTTTTATTTGTGGCCGAATTCATTTCAAATTTTGATCAGCCATACAACTCCATAAGACGACTTTATTCAACACATAAATGCTGCCTAGATCTAAAACGCCGGCCTACTGCGATAAAAAGAAAATCGCAATTTTCGAGAAATTATAGTAGGCTTAGAGATAGACAAAAATTTTGTTAATAAAAGTTGTTCAGAATCACTTGATATGGAGTAGCTAATGGTTGAATCAGAAGAATTAGGAAAATAGCGTAGGATTCACATTTTTACGCTCAGATAATGCGATAAGGGTGAGGGATTTCTAAAATAAAGTGCTGTATAAATATACATGGTATACTAGTTACATAAAAAAATGGGCAGCTACTGGAAACGGCTAGAATCTCTCCACACAAAATTTTTAAATCTAGTTGATAACCGGGCTCGTTACCGCTGACCTATACAATGCAAGCCTCTGTTTCTCTAGTTCTACAAGTTATACTTAACGATCAGAGGTCGGTATTACCGATCGGATTCCAGTGGTGGCTTTTACAGATATAGTATATTGTAAACACCTATTGAAACATTCCTAAACTACAGAAATAGAAAGTCATATAAGTAATTTTTATTTAATTTTACAATGTTAATGTGTAACTTAGTTTTGTCAGGGAATGCACTACATTAAATAAAAACGTAATGCGTAATAGATTCATTTAAATTGCAGTATAGTGGCAATTTACATTACAGAAGTCCAGTGGCCGGCCATGGCGTGGAAGGGAGAGAACATAACATAGCGACCAAACGGTATATCTCATACCGTGGATGCTTTTAGACGTAGGTACTAAAAACGCTCGGTTACAATGTCACATCGTATTAAACCGATGGAGGCTACGGTAAATTCGCGATATTGACGATTTACAATTTGATGGTAAACAACTGTATTGCACTAGATATGAGAAAGAAATTTCGTGGTCAGTCAACACAAATATTAATAGACATACTTCTTCAGAAAACCATAAACAGGGCGTAGGTGGCTTTACTGACAAAGAATACAACGTAATTTGAATTCAGATTTAGTGGAATTTATGGTACGATGTAACATACCGTGGTCGAAACTAAATAATCCACTTTTTAAATAGTTTTTGGAAAAATGTATTAGTGGCACATATAGCAATGTAAAAGTGCCTTCGGAATCTACACTAAGAAAAAAATGTTTATTTACGGAGTGCGAAAACATTAGACATGTGCTTAATGCGTGGACGAAACAATCAATGCTTGCGGGTTTAAGGTAGCGAATGTTTTAGTGGGTGTATTGGACAAAAATTGTTCAATGAGCCTCTAAAATTTAGAAGCTACAAATTCTCGCACTATAGCGGAGGCAGTGAATTCAATTCTACAAGACTTTTGGAGTGACAAATATACAGAAAATAAGGACAAGTTCTTATTATTTCTTACTGATAGAGTGAATTATATGAAAGCTACTGGCAGAATTTTGAAGGAAACATATCGAAATATACTTCATGTAACATGTTTAGCACATGGGCTTCATAGGATTGCTGAAACTAAACTTAATGTTGATAATTTGATATCTAGTGTAAAGAAAGTTGTGCCTGAACGCACCAAGTCGTGTACTAGTCCAGTCAATGAATGGTTTCTAGAGAGAAATGCTGAGATCTCATTTTTTATTAGAGGACTATTTAGGAGGTAAACATGCCAAAAATCCCCGAACGTCGGAGGTGGGGGGGATGCAGGGGGGCAAGAAGAAGGTCTTGATTTTTGGTTTTTCGCTCATATCTCGGTTAGCCCTAATCAAAAGGCCTACAATTCTCACTTCATAATAATGTTATTAAAAATATAATGTTCCATATTTTAGGATAACACTGATATATCATCTAATTTAAATAAAATTGGTTTGCCTAACATACACCCGGTATATTGCGGTTTAGAAATCTTATACATCTAATTTTTGTATGCTTAGTAATATTTTGCTCTGAAATTAAAATAAAACGTATTTTACGTATGAGAGTTTGTAGGCTTCTGGTTATCACCATGTATTACAGATATGATCCAATTTCAATAGGGATTATGGTAATATGCTTTTTTACATATGTTCCAAATTGAAATCAAATATTTTAAGTCTAACAGAAGTTATCGCTTTTACAAGAAACGGTATACACGCACACATAGATATATACGCACGCACACACTGTATAAGAAATTTTTTTCTACGATGATTATTAAAATTTATTTTCAATTTATAATAAATTTATAATAAAGTTAGAATACAGTCAAAAGATACAAAATTCATTACTGAACCATAACAGATACGAAAAAATTAATACAAACATTATTGTAGAAAATTTAGTCAGCTTTAATTTTGCATATAGCCACTTTTTGATTAGGCCTAACCATTTTCGAGATATGAGCGAAAAACCAAAAACCGGGACCTTCTTCGTCCCCCCTGCATCCCCCCCACCTCCTACGTTCGGAGACTTTTGGTATGTTTACCTCCTAAATAGTCCAAACACAGCCCTCAAGTCAAAAATTGTGATCTCGGCATTTCCCTCTAGACCTCCTTATTGAACGTTCATTGACTGGACTATACGGTTATTTCACGAAATTCTGCCAAATACTCGTTACCTCCAAAGCCCATTATAACACGATGGGGAACTTGGCAGCGTCATACTATTACTGTCATTTTGAAAATGTGAAATCCGTAATACAGCAGTTAAATCCAAATGACTCAGTTGTGATTTCACAGGCGCAACAGGCGTTTATGGATCCAACTGTTCAAGAAAATCTGAAGACCATACACGGATGTTTCTCACGAATTCCTTTAGCCATACGGGACCTTCAATATCAGCTGACATTAGAATTTACTTGATGCAATAAACGATGTGTTTGATCTTCGACAATATATTTTTTTCAATTACAGGGAGAAATTGCTGAGAGGGTACAAATAAAATTCCAAACTGTTTGTTTAAAAAACAATCCCGGATTTGTTGCGATGACAGGTGTAATAGAAACGACAAAGAAGTAGACTTTGCTACACCGAGGATGAATATGGTGACTTTGCGAAAGTTAGATATTTTAAGTATTCCCAGTTACATCTGTCGACGTCGAGTGGTCTTTCTCACAATATAAATGTATTTTGAACGAATGGCGCCGAAGTTTAACTCCAGAACATTTAAAACAGATATTAGTAATATACTTTTATTCTTTCACCGGCAGTGAAATAGTAGATTGTAATACAAGTGTACGAAGGGCTTCATTGCAAAACGATGTATGAAAGTAGGAACACGAGCGCAGCGAGTGTTCCTATCATACGAGTTTTGCAATGAAGCTTGCCACATGTGTGTTACATACTATTTTTTCTACGGTTGTGAAGTTATTTCTCTTTTTTAAAGTCTTTCCAAAATCTTAAATTTGCCGCCTGTCAGATTTGATTTAAAATGACATTTTCCGCAGTCATTCTGAAGTTAGAAAATTTGACTTTGTAATTGCAATTTATGTATAATTAATGTACATTTATAGAATTTAATTGTTATTACCAGTAAGGAATATAAAATTCTTTAAGGTAAACACACTATTTTATTCCGGTGTGTGAAGATGTAATCAATGCGTGTGGCGAATTCTTTGCCGCATGGCGTGCGGCAAAGTGATATTTTCTGCAGTCGTTTTGAAGTTAGAAAATTTGACTTTCAGCACAATCGTAGAAAAAATACTTTTATTCACAATCATACAGAAATAATCAAATTGTCTTACAGTTCAAAAGTTAGAAAGTATGACATTTCTACTTCATTTGACACATGAACTGAAATGTGACATTTTAGGTTGGAAAATGACATAAGGGACATTTCAGGTTGGAAAGTAGCCACTTTCTTACCAGTTTCCGGGTTGGAAAGTGAGCATTTGCCAACCTGAAAAAAAAAACAAAATGCAATTTAAAAATTTAGTAAACGATTTTTTTGGCTTTTTGTTTTTTAAGGGAGATGATTGTGAATAAAATAGTATACAAACCTTGGTGGAAAGTTTCATTGCTGTCTCGAGAATTAGTTGACCTCGCCGCTGCGCACCTCGGTCAACAATCTCATCTCTCGACAACAATGAAACACTTTCCACCTCGGTATGTAATATACTATTTTCTACTCCCTTATGTAAATTTGCTGTTTTCTGTACAGTCTGTAGAATGGATAAGTAGGCAATTCCAGTTAACTGAACGAATATATTTCATATCAGTTCTAGGATGGATATGAAATGAACCCGACCAATCACAGTTCGTGTATTAAGTACATACACAACTATTCGTTTTAAAATCAAATTAGTGCGTAAGCTGTCAAAGTAACTGTTAGTGTGTATTTGTGTAACATATTAATAAATTTTGTAGATTTTTGTATGCTAGTTTAGCGTTAGGTACATCCACCTATACCTCCAATTCGAGTAAGTGTTTATAATAAACTGATTATATCAACTTTGGATAATACGGAATTGGCTATTGGAATTTCAAGGTAAGATATCGTTTCATACACGCATGAAAATCTTTATGCGGTGACACATAGCCACTTAAAGCCAACCCTGGTATTACATCATATCCAATCGGTAATTCCGACCTCTGGTTATTTCTGTGTTTGTTAACACTAGGGTTAATTCAGATGGAACAACTCGCGAAATTCTTAAACTAGTATAAAATGACCCCGGAACAAAACCCATGAAAATGTTGATTCGGTGAAATCGGCTGAAATTTTGGTATTTTGTAGTTCATGTTGAACAAAAGTTCTTATTACGTCGAGACAATCTTATGGAGAGTCTTTGAGATACAGCTTGTCAAAGTTAGATAATTTGCGTCATTTTAGACATTCAAGAACTTTTTAGTCTTAAACTATTAACTTTAGCAAAAATTTGCAAGGGTCGAAATATTTTTGTTCAAGCTCAAGAATTTTGTCAATTTTTAGGTTAGGTAATATATATATATATATATATATATATATATATATATATATATATATATATATATATATATATATATATATATATATATATACATATGTCATATTTTGGCATGCTTCGGTGGGATTGACTGAAACTTTGCTAAAGTCATGCTGATCAAAAATTCCTATTGCACTGAGTCTATCCTATGAGTGGTTTTCCCTCCAGGAGTGCTTGATGGTCTTAACAACGAGGTAACAGGTAATCCATATGTACGTGTTTATGAATAGCATCCAGCTTGTTTGTGTATACAGGAAATATCGATGACAAACTTCTGGTGCAGATTCTACTTGCAAAAATATGTGCGCAAATAACTTGCGCTACGGCTCTTTGAAAATGGCATGACTTGAATGCCAAAATACCAAAATTTCAGCCGATTCCACCGAATCAATATTTTCATGGGTTTTGTTCCAGGGTCCTTTTAATATACGTCGGGTTAGGGAGTTTGCCACCACTCGCCCTTGATGTGCATATTAGTTCAATAAGCAAATTGCATTTATATTTTGATAAACTATCAGCCTCTGAAGTTTGACGCCATAAGTCTACTTTGTATTGTATAAGATGTAAAACCATTGTTTGAACAGAATTTGAATAAAAGGGAAAGACAAAAACTGAATTATTAAATGCATTATAAAATTTGTATTATTGACTTAATTAAATATTTCCAATTCCGTTTGCTGCCTCAGTCTCACTAAAAAGTTAAAACTTTTAATTCCGAACGAAATTAATTAAATAATTGAGTTTGAAGTTGTAGTCGTAAATTGATTTTCCATCTTTTAAGAAGTGGATTTCCAACAATTAATTATTTACCCGTTCCCTGTCCGTATTCCGTACGTATAAAATGCCCTGAATAATTACTACACGAACCCGGAGGAACTAAAATGTCACGAAACAAAACATGCCGCTCTACATAAAAGCAAACCCAAGGGATGTTATTTTCGGCATTTTCAGACTGAAATTGCTCATCTATTTTCACAAAAATAATTCAAATTAATAATAACCTACCCACGAGGAAATGAGGGGCACACATGCAAAAAACGATAATTCCGCTTTTAGTAATTTGTAAGAAGCGTCAAAGGTTATGTGGCAAAATTCTATGAAACAATTATAAAAAATATTTGTATTGAATATTTTACATAATAATGGATTTATTTGGTTTTGCTGGAAAATATAAGAAATCTAGTAAAATGTGTTAAAATAGGCGTAAAAAAATTGACCAGTACTAAAAATGTTATTAAAAAACCCATATACAGGGTGATTCACATAAAACTCCCCAGGCACTTTTCGTGGTAACGAAAAGAGATATTGAAATTCTGGAAAAGCCAATCGTTAGATATTCCTGGTGACCTTATTCTGTTTTTCAAATGTTGCCAATCGTTTGCGGCGTCGCGACGCTAGAAAGAAATGACTGTAACTTTGGAAATATATCATTATTAAAGTATTTTTAATTGTAAGTACTTTTTATAGTACACACTTTTCCATTAAAACCAGTGGTTTTCGAGATAAAGCAAAAAAAATCCCCAGTTGAATATTTGGTAACTAGCAAGAAAATTAAAATTCGGTGATCACTAGATGCAATAGGTAACTGTAACTTTAAGTGATTCACAATTTATCAAATGGATGTACTTAGATAGAGCTGAAGTGCAAAATTATTATTTGATAGCTGGAACATTGAAATAGAGCGTACGCGATAGGGTACCATTATTAAATTACACTAGGGCCACTAGTTTAAATAATTTACAAAAAAGGTACAGGGATTAATCCAAATTATACTTTGAAAAATTTTAAAATAGAAAATATCAGATAATTTGATGACTAATGTCTTTACAGAAAAACTGGATTCTTACAAAATGATTATTATTATTATTTTAATTTAAATTTGATAAGAGTAGAAGCGAAAGGCTTGTACTACTCTGAAGAGGAGCAAAATTACATTACATTAAGTGCCTATAAATATTAAAGATAACACAAAATAAACTCCAAAAAATATTCTGACATAACATATTAGCAATACACATTGAATAAGTAATTAACAATTTAATTGAAATATCAAGACCACAATAACTCGAATATTCCAGTAATATTGGTCGAGGCGTCCCTTGAAAGAGTTCAGTGATGGTGCTGCGATTACATTTTCAGGTAGTGAATTCCATTGATCAAAACCTCAAGTAGTGCGTTCTTGGAAGTTTTCTTTGCGTAATTTTAGACTATGTTCTTTCAGACGATTGTTCTTTTGCCCCCAAATAAGTCTTGGGGGCAAAAAAACTTCTTATGCAGAGTTCTGTAGGTGGCAATTAAATCACCGCGCTGCCGACGAGCTTCCAATGACATGAGTTGGGTAGGCGAAACCTTTCTTCAGATTCCGGCAGATTTTTCAACTCTGAGGCAGCTTTGTAACTCTTCTTTGAACGCCTCCCAGCCTATTTATATCCTGCTTAAGCAAGGTTAACCATATAGTGACGACTTTCGTAACATGTGCGCTCCATGATAACTTATCTGTGATAGTGACGCCCAGGTCAATTTTCTGAGATAACTGTGCTCCGTTGTGATTTGTCAATTTTGTACTGCATTTTCGGGTCGTTTTTCCTTATATGTAGTACTGAGCATTTTTCTTGACTCAGTGGAATTAACCAGTTGGAGCACCAGCTTTCTGGTCCAAATCAGATTGTAGGTAGGTGGATTGTGACTGAAATATTTTTAAGTTATCTGCATGAGACAGAACGTTCGAAGAGCAGTTCAGGGTGAGGTCAGATACGTAAAAACAGTACAGGGCCAAGTACAGATCCCTGTGGAACTTCGCTTAAAACATCACGTACCACGGATGAAGTATTTCCTACTCTGCCGGTTGAAGCCCCTTGCATAGTCATTCATTTCTCAACAGTGACACGCGTTTCGCCTTCCCAGGCTCATCAGTGCCACATAGTAGTGAAAGCATGAAAATACAGATGCTCCAACCAATACTCCATAAATTTCTTGTGGGGTGTGACCACTAGGCACTAACGGTGCTATCTAGGCAAGATAGGAAAGACTGTTAAGAAGTAAATGTTTTACAAAGTTCGACTATTTCAAGTCATAAACAAAAACTGCAAATTCAGATTACGAACTTTTGATACAATCCACACATAGTGCCAGATGTAAATAATAAATCTAGCGTATCATAAATAACGCACTAGACTATTCTGAATTTTCAGTCTGATTATACTCTATACTTTTGAGTGCAGCAAACCATAGAACTAATAGAGTTAGAAGAGCTGATTGAGAAATAAATGGCTATGCAACCAGCTCTTCTAACACTTTTAGTTCTATGGTTTGCTGCACTGAAAAGTGTAGAGTATAACCAGACTGAAAAGTCAGAATAGTCTAGTGCGTCTTCTATGGTACGCTAGATTTACTATTTAGATCCGGCACTACTGGTGGATTGTATCAGAAGTTAGTAATCTTCATTCGCAATATTTGTTGATGACTTGAAATAGTCGAACTTTGTAAAACATTTAATTTTGAACAATCTTTACCATCTTGCATAGATGGTGGTACCGTTAGTGCCTAGTGGTCACACTAAACAATAAAATGGAGTATTGGTTGAAGCGTCTGTATTTTCATTCTCTCTCTACCATGTGGCACTGATGTGCCTGGGTATACTAGTAGGAGGTCTACATATAGAATAGTTTTCAACTTAGTTGAATAAAATGTAATTTTTTCTTGAAAATAGTTATTTCCTTATTTTGCAACAAAATTCCGCATTTAAGCTTTCCTTCATAATTAAAAAAACTTTGTTAAATACAATTTTCAATAAAAAGGTAAAACAAAGGTAGTCGATTTCATATTTTCTCATTTTTAGAATGGCCTGTATAATTTATTTTATGCTTGACAACTGTTTATGACTTCCTAAGGCAAGCAAAAACTTTATACAGAATGACTTTTTCTCGGCAAACAAAAAATAAGATATATACAGTTATATACAGTTACATTGGTTATATACAGTTATATATAGTTATTTACAGTTATATACAGTTAAATACACCGTGTCCCATCCGGAACACGGTGTATATAACTCTTAGCATATATCTTGAGTGGAATAGTTGTTCAGTTATATCCGTATTTTCAGATGTATTTGCAGTTGGTACCACCTTAGTTGCATCAAGCGACGATGAGCTGTACCGACCGGACAGGTTGCAAATAATAAGCTCAGATTATCTCTTAGATATAAATTAGAACAAGATGAAAGGTATGATTGCAGATCGAACAAATGATAACCATCCAAACACATTAAAAGTGGGTTAAGGATAATAAACACGTTAAGGGTAGTAAACGAGATGGTGCCCTTGTGGACAATACCGGTAATTTCAAATATGATATTCGGTGAAGAATACAAATGGCAAGATAACTTGTAGAAAGATAACTTGCAAAGCAACTTGCCAGCTAAGCAAAATTTGTCGCGACAGAAATATCAGACGCAAGACGCAAAGATCGGCACCCTAGTTTTCTTCATCTTTCTTACGCCTCTGGGATATGGTTTGTTAGGGAAGCAGATGGGCAGCATATTGATGCTTTCGAGATGTGAGTCTGGTGGCGTTTGTTACGAATTCCCTGAACAGCCAATCGTACTAACAGCTCGATTCTACAAAAAGTACGCCCCCAAAAGCTACTTCCCAGCATTACATTCTGTCGAATATTCTCACTTTTTGGCCACCAACCAGAGAGAAGATAATATAGAATAGTTGATAATTCAGGAAAAACCAAATGGCAAAAGGCAACGTTGGGCGGATGTCACCAATGGAGTTGATGGGAACGGGTTTTGGTGAGCCCGTGCGCCTAACAGGCAACCGTGACATATTGCGTGATACCGTCAGACGTGCTATACAGTGAACGGAGGACAATTAGAATAATTCACAAATCATGAAACATCTAGAAAGTCATCATGAATAAGAATATGATGTATTTTGCAATGTATATTTTTCTATACCAAACTTTAATCAAGTCTTGTTATTAATTCCATTAAATGCAAATGAATAATTTCCCGTATTACATAATTGACAATATTGCGATGAAATCTAAAAAATAACCAAACCTTCTGTCGTATAAATTTATTTTTAGATATGTATAAAACGATCTATAAGAGTGGGCAAGCATAAAAGTGGTAAATTGGGGATTGGAATTAGGGAGAGCTAAATCATATTCTACGTTGTATCAAAGGATATCTTCCTTGCTTTTACCTAGATTTGAAAATGAATAATAGATTACTTCTTTAGACAATAATGAAAATCGACAAGTTCTCTTTCATAAGAGAACTAATAAAATCTCTGAGAATAAAACCTTTTATAGAAATTATATAACGAAATGTTTATTAATGGCCACGATATTTTTTAAACGAAAATTATACGTCCCCTTTCACAGTGTTCATTATGAAGCCAATTTCGATTATTATATTTGTAAATTTATTTGTTAATTACAGAAAATGAGAATAAATTTTAATTACTTTCAACCCCTCTTGAATAAATATTAGATTTAGCCACTCGTGCGCTGAGATAACTATGTTATTTATTTTAAGGTATACTGGTAGGAATTTTAATATTCATATTTACTTCGTATAGGAAGAATAAACTGCAGTGTTTATGCAAATAACACCTTGACAATGCAATTCAAAAATGTGCAAGACAAAAATATGATTAGAGAATATGCACAGGTCTACAAAAAAAAAAAATTTCTGTTCCAAAGACTAAACCTATTATTCCTTATGTATTTTGGTGTGCTGAATCCGAATTTTCAATTTAAAAAATTTTTTACCGCGTAGATTTCGAGTAAATCCCAGTTTTTATCGTCAAAATACGGTTTTTTGTCAATAAACCCGGCATATACTCGAAACCTCCGTGGTAGAAAATTTTTAATTGAAAATTCGGATTCAGCGCACAAAAATACTTAAGGTATGATAGGTTTAGTCCTTGGAGCAGACTTTTTTTTTGTAGACCTGTGTTCTTGAAGAATTCTTAACTAACGTCTGGAGCGGTATCAAGCCTGATCTTCGTACGTTTCGTGTCAAATCTGTCATGCCAAATTTGGCTGAATAAGCCATTTGTCGATCCTGCTATCTATATTTCCCATCGAATCTCATATGCACAGTTTCCGATATTGTCAACAAGAACTGCCAGTTCTAATACTGTTTACTAGCCCACAGACATAATCGATCAGGTGTTTGAACTCGTTTTCATTTGCTGCAACTAAGGTGGGATCATCTACAAATCTCAAATTAGAAATCTTATTTCGGTATATAGCTTACTCCATCCTGAGAGACCATTAGCATACATTATGTTTCATATTCACATATCGAAGAGGATTGGTGATGCCTTTGCCAATTTTGCCTTTGTTACAGTTTTCTTCGAGTAGTTCGTGAACACTGGTGCCCAAATATTTGAGTGTTTTCATCTGCAATAGTAGTGTCCACATTTTATTCCGTTTCGCACTGTCAAAAGCTTTATTATTCTTCTGAGCAAAGGTACATACATTACAGTATGTAATATTTCCTTGCTTTCTCGATAATCGTAATAATTTCTATATTAGTTCTAAGTATAACAAATAGTACTTTAACAAACTCTGAAATGAGATATTTTCTAAGCCAGAAGACTTAATTGAATAATATACAGCATTATTTTGCTGGAGTGTGACATTAATGCCGATAATTTAAAGTTATCACAGACATCTGCTTTCTTCCTTTTATGCAACGTCTCGAAATTGATGTTCTTCAGTCACTGGACTATATTCCTGTATTTCATATTTACAAGTATCTTTGGCATGACATTGTCAACGTGAGCTGATTTGCCTGTTTTTAAGTTTTGTGTGACAAATCAGAAGTGAAAGACTTCTGATTTCAGTATCGCACTTTAGCTTTTTTTAGCTCTGCTGACAGTAATTTTCATTAAATGGCCATTTTCGATAACATTTCCATACAATTTGCATAATTTGATCCATGTCTGTTCTTATTTGAAAAATGTGTTTACTATTAAAGTGATATACATTGTCACACCTGTTCTTTACATATATATTGTAGATAGAGAGTCTCAACTCTTCACGACAGTTTGTTACCCTATTCTCAGTCTTAAGCAGTATCGACATCTAAAGCTTTCATTACTATGTATGTGGCTTCCGTTTCCGTTATTGACCATGTGATGTTCTCCTTTAAATCCGCATAGGTAACATGGCCTTTTTAGGTTATATCAACAAGTTTCATCTATGAAACGTATAAATATATTTTTGCTGACTGGCGTAATCGGCTGGAATTCCTCTATTCGATCTCAACGCCATAAGTGTTTATATATTTCTCACAAATTATATAAATTTATAGTGTTAGAACGGACCAAAGAAAATCGGCCGATTACGGATTACATATAAACTATTTCTGTGTCATTTAATGCTTTCTGTCATTTGAGGGGAAATAAAGAGAGCTTATACGTGAACCAGTTTCAATATTACCCAATTAACACCTCCCAAATCTCAGAAGAGTCTGTGCAGAAAACGGTTTGACTTGAAAAAGGAATACTCAAAACCAATTCTCATAAACATCAATCATAAAACATTTTATCTTCCCACTCCACGAACAAATGCTCTGATGTTCTCTCCCTTATTTTTTATGTGTAACACTTACATGTCAATTGAAGGACAGCTTGATATATTTTACTCGAGTATTTCAAGTATTAAGTGTATCTTTTCGTAGTAATCTGTAATTTTATTTTAATATTCTTTTAATCTGTTAGTGTATTATGCATGTATATAATCTGTTCATTTTCCTTTTTGTCTGTTTGTAAATTATTTACCATTAGGTATAAATTATTGTATTGTTTTTTTCCCCACCCCGTAATTGGTTTTTACTGTGGGGTGGTGTAACTATATAAATATAAATAAATAAATAAATAAATAAATAAATAAATAAAACATGGATATATCGGGTGGCTCAGCCGATAGGGACACTCTTGTAACTCTTGAATATGCGTAAGGATTTTTTCAAATTTAGTGTAGTGATATGAGATAAAGTTTACAATTATATGATGTAAAGAACCAAAATGGCCGACTTCCAGTTTCAATGCAATTGACATGAAAATCAAATTTTTAAACGGCACAACCTGTATATTTTTGCATATTTGGATGCTACTGGCCAAAGTACATATGATCTGACCCTTAAATATTATTTTGATTTCCAAAAAATATAGATTTTTTAATTTTTAGTTTTAATCATAGAAGACCACGATTTTGCTAAAATTGTTAAAAATCAGTCTGAAAGTACTTTTAAAATATTATTTATTCAGATACTAATATTAAACACGATTTGTTCTTCATTAAGTTCAACTATATCGGTTTTCAACAAAAACTATTTTTTTTTAATGGAACTCCTCTGGGACAACCTGTTATTTAATTAGATCTTTAAATTACGAAGAAAATGATACATATAATGTCTATCTTCTCTTTGTACTAAATTAATAATTAAATAAATAAATAATAATAATAACTCGTATGGGATAGACGAAACACCAGTGCTGCCTTACGCTCCGGGGGATATTGAGTCCGTTGTGGGCAATGAGAAGTGTCTAATTTATTGGAACTACTCTTTTCCCACCGTCAGGCAAATACAAGCCAACAAGCCTGACGTAGTCCTCCTCGACCATCAACTCAAGACAATGTTTGTCGTGGAGTTCTCGGCTCCCGCGGAGAACAACATTGTCTTGAAGGAAGAGGAAAAACGGTCAAAATATCGAGATCTGCTCTTCGAACTCCGCAGACTGTATCCAGACCATACTATTAAGATAGTGGTACTGATTATAGGAGCCCTCGGTGGAATGAGACACACACTGCTTTCAGAACTTAAGATCATACCGGCATGCCGAAATTCGGCAGAGGTCTTAGCCGGCAGAATGCAGAAGGCCGTCATCCTCGGTTCATTACATCTGCTCAGGGCACACGATTCGCGGACCCAGTAGTCACTCACCCCACGGGCGTGGGGAGTGGCTACCGGTACTACCAGCTCCCCTCTGTGAGTGTCGGAGCCCCAGAGTTTAAAGGGTGACTGGCTTTTACACAATAATAATAGGACTCTTGTTGAGTCTCGGCAGCAAACCGACACATAGTCGAGAAAATTATAAGAAAATAATAATAATAATAATAATAATAATAATAATAATAATAATAATAATAATAATAATAATAATAATAATAATAATAATAATAATAATAATAATAATAATAATAATAATAATAATAATAATAATAATAATAATAATAATAATAATAATAATAATAATAATAATAATAATAATAATAATAATAATAATAATAATAATAATAATAATAATAATAATAATAATAATAATAATAATAATAATAATAATAATAATAATAATAATAATAATAATAATAATAATAATAATAATAATAATAATAATAATAATAATAATAATAATAATAATAATAATAATAATAATAATAATAATAATAATAATAATAATAATAATAATAATAATAATAATAATAATAATAATAATAATAATAATAATAATAATAATAATAATAATAATAATAATAATAATAATAATAATAATAATAATAATAATAATAATAATAATAATAATAATAATAATAATAATAATAATAATAATAATAATAATAATAATAATAATAATAATAATAATAATAATAATAATAATAATAATAATAATAATAATAATAATAATAATAATAATAATAATAATAATAATAATAATAATAATAATAATAATAATAATAATAATAATAATAATAATAATAATAATAATAATAATAATAATAATAATAATAATAATAATAATAATAATAATAATAATAATAATAATAATAATAATAATAATAATAATAATAATAATAATAATAATAATAATAATAATAATAATAATAATAATAATAATAATAATAATAATAATAATAATAATAATAATAATAATAATAATAATAATAATAAGATAAGCAGGAGGGGGCTGACTTTCATCTATCAAGCCTTTGGTGAGTAGCGCCACCACTTACTCCAGCTGGGGGTGCAAAACCGAACCGGCAGCCCTAGTGCACCCGGGAGGGGAAAGCTCATTCCCCTCTGGTGTCGGTCGTGGGCTTGTTGGGCTAACCACCCACAAGCCCTGACTTCTGGTTCCCGTAAACAGAAGAGAGGGCCCCCACAATCGACCTCGTCCGGATAGGGGTCAAGGGCAAGGTGGTGGGGCCCAACCGGATGGAGCGCCCGTTGATGACGAACGCTATGGACAAGGACGCTTTGAGTGGACGGATGAGCTAAGGGACGACCTTCTGCAATGCTACGAAAGCAGTGAGCCCGCACGAAGGGGATACATGGGGCGGATGCATGCTCTGTGGTGTGACAGGCATCCAGAGCATGGCGCCTTCACGCCACAAAATCTGCGTGACTATGTATCCCATCTTCGTAGAAGGGGCTACGTGAGGGCTGCTCCTGAACCGGTGAATGAGGTGGCTGAAAGACCGCCGCATTCACCGGTTGAGGAAGTGGTTCTCCTTGTTCCACCAGTACCAGAGGGCCTCAGTACCAGACGGGGGCTACACCACATAAAAGCCCCCGGGCCACAAGACCTGGCCAGAGTGGATGAAGAACTTCGTGATGCGCTACCAGAACGGGCTGACATCTGGCACATTAACTGTGCCGTGTATGCCGCTGTTCAACGCTTTTCTCGGACGGAGAGGCGTAATACTGCCTCCCCACAGGAGAGGGCGGAGCGGCGCATACAAAAGATGGAAGCCAAGATCCGGTCGGCGAGGCAACACGCATCCCGTATCCAATGTGTGATGGACTACATGGCGGCCAATAGGCCGTTTACGCCTAAAGTGCGTCGAATAGCCGCCAACTTAAGACGCGTCCATCACACACTCAATGAGGCAGTGCTGCGAACCACCAAACAGCACTGTCTCGACAGGATACGGATGCTAGTGGTTTGTAAAAAATCACTAGTGAGGCGGGCGAGGGGGCTGGCGGAAAATAAACTCTTCCGCCAAAAGCCCTCGCGCCTTTTCGAACCGCCTCCGCGTGTTGCAGAGAATCCGCCGACTGTAGATCAGGTGGAAAATTTCTGGAAAACGCTTTACGAGGAGAAGCTTCCACTCAATCGAGACTCTCCGGCCCTTGCACACTTTGAAACCTTTTGTCAAAGGTTTCAACAACCACAGGAAGTGTGCCAACCAATAACCCCAGAAGAGGTTCGAAGAGCTCTCGAGGGCTCTAAGAACTTTGCTGCTCCAGGTCCCGATGGGATAAATAACTTTTGGTGGAAAAAGTTACCGAGCACCCACCACCATTTGGCCAGAATTTTTAATGCCTGGCTAAATGGGGAGCAGCAAATTCCTTCTTGGGTGGTTGAAGGGCGGACAGTGCTGATCCCCAAGAACGGAGATTTGTCCAACCCAAAGAACTATCGACCGATAACCTGTTTAAACGCATGTTACAAGGTGTTTACGCGCATCTTGTACATGCGAGTGCTCCGCGCAGTTGAACCGGTTTACGAACGGATATATGAGCAACGAGGGTCGAAGAGAGGTGTCGCTGGCTGCAAGGAGAATCTGTTGATTGACAGATGTGTCACACAGGACTCCGTGCAGTATAAGCGTAACCTCTCCATGGCCTGGATCGACTACCGCAAGGCATTTGATATGACATCTCATGAGCTTATTGTTCACTTGCTCCAATGTCTTGCGGTACCCGGTCCCGTAGTGAGATGCATCGAAGAACTGATGCCGCTCTGGAGGACTCGCTTTACCATTACATCGGGTAATGATAGAGTCCAGACGGAGTCGGTAACATTCAGAAGGGGAGTATTTCAGGGAGACTCCCTCAGCCCCCTTCTGTTCTGCATCTCACTACTGCCATTATCCGTTTCGCTCCGGAAAACCCGTGGATACAACTGCGGTACCCCCGGCGATAGGAGGCATAAGGTCACCCATTTGTTCTACATGGATGACCTTAAACTTTATGCCTCCGGAGAGAGGGACCTACACCAGTCCCTCAGGGTGGTACAGGAGTACACGCAGGCTGTCGGCATGGAGTTCGGGCTGGACAAATGTGCACTAGTCCATCTCAAGAGAGGACGATGCGGGAACTACGGAGAGGACGCGCAGCTCGTGGACGGAAGCATCTTACATCATCTAGATGCCGGAGAGTCGTACACTTACTTGGGTGTCGAGCAACGCTCCACCCAAGAAGTGAGTGTAGTGAAAAACGCTCTCCGCGGCAAGTATCAGCACCGACTCCGACAGATCTGGTCTTCAGAACTGTCGGGGAAGAACAAGGTGTCTGCTACTAACATGCTTGCCGTTCCGGTCCTTCTCTACTCCTTTGGAGTAGTGAAATGGACTCAAGAAGAGTTGCGTCAACTCGACGTAGGAACCCGCAAGAAGATGCATCTCAATAGGAGTTTGCATCCTAAATCGTCCGTTCCACGGCTATACCTCCCACGACATCGGGGAGGCCGTGGACTCTTGAGTTTGGAGAGTCTCCATAATAGGATGGTTCTGGATGGAGCCTGTAAGGTCATCAGGAGTTCGGATCCCCTCCTCTGCATGGTCCGAGACCATGAAAATGCAGGGGTAGGAGCCTTTCTGTTTAAGGCAGCACAGAGAGCAGCCGATGAACTTGGTCTCTCCTTCGACGTCGAGCGGGTAAATCGCGACTCTGTCACCGAGTTGGAACCTGCTCGGCGAAAAGCCGAAATTAAAGCTGCAGAACACAACAACTTTCTGCAGCTGCATACGGATAAGCCAATGCATGGAGTTTTCTATAAAAATATAGAAAACCTTGGCTTATCCGAAAGGCTGACCTTTGCCTTCTTAAGGTCAGCCGGGCTGAAGTCTGAGACCGAGGGATTCATAATGGCTTGCCAGGATGGTGTATTTAACACCCTCGTCTATCGTAGTCGTGTCATGGGTATGGAGGTCCCTGATGTCAGCTGCAGGGCCTGCCGCAGGGCGCCAGAGACTCTTATGCACTTGCTGTCGGCTTGCCCGACATATGCAGTCTCGGCCTATATCCAAAGGCACGACGGAGCATTACGAGTGCTTTATTACCATTTAAGGCACTCGTATGGGATAGACGAAACACCAGTGCTGCCTTACGCTCCGGGGGATATTGAGTCCGTTGTGGGAAATGAGAAGTGTCTAATTTATTGGAACTACTCTTTTCCCACCGTCAGGCAAATACAAGCCAACAAGCCTGACGTAGTACTCCTCGACCATCAACTCAAGACAATGTTCGTCGTGGAGTTCTCGGCTCCCGCGGAGAACAACATTGTCTTGAAGGAGGAGGAAAAACGGACAAAATATCGAGATCTGCTCTTCGAACTCCGCAGACTGTATCCAGGCCATACTGTTAAGATAGTGGTACTGATCATAGGAGCCCTCGGTGGAACGAGACACACACTGCTTTCGGAACTCAAGATCATACCGGCATGCCGAAATTCGGCAGAGATCTTAGCCGGCAGAATGCAGAAGGCCGTCATTCTTGGTTCATTACGTCTGCTCAGGGCACACGATTCCCGGACCCAGTAGTTACTTACCCCACGGGCGTGGGGAGTGGCTACCGGTACTACCAGCTCCCCTCTGTGAGGGTCGGAGCCACAGAGAAGGGTGACTGGTTTTTAGATCGCTAAAAAAAAAATAAAAAAAAAAATAATAATAATAATAATAATAATAATAATAATAATAATAATAATAATAATAATAAATAAGCAGGAGAGGCTGACTTTCATCTATCAAGCCTTTGGTGAGTAGCGCCACCACTTACTCCAGCTGGGGTGCAAAACCGAACCGGCAGCCCTAGTGCACCCGGGAGGGGAAAGCTCATTCCCCTCTGGTGTCGGTCGTGGGCTTGCTGGGCTAACCACCCACAAGCCCTCACTTCTGGTTCCTGAAAACAGAAGACAGGGCCCCCACAATCGACCCCGTCCGGATAGGGGTCAAGGGCAAGGTGGTGGGGCCCAACCGGATGGAGCGCCCGTTGACGAACGCTATGGACAAGGACGCTTTGAGTGGACGGATGAGCTAAGGGACGACCTTCTGCAATGTTATGAAAGCAGTGAGCCCGCACGAAGGGGATACATGGGGCGGATGCATGCTCTGTGGTGTGACAGGCATCCAGAGCATGGCGCCTTCACGCCACAAAATCTGCGTGACTATGTATCCCATCTTCGTAGAAGGGGCTACGTGAGGGCTGCTCCTGGACCGGTGAATGAGGTGGACGAAAGACCGCCGCATTCACCGGTTGAGGAAGTGGCTCTCTTTGTTCCACCAATACCAGAGGGCCTCAGTACCAGACGGGGGCTACACCACATAAAAGCCCCCGGGCCACAAGATCTGGCCAGAGTGGACGAAGAACTTCGTGAAGCGCTTCCAGAACGGGCTGACATCTGGCACATAAACTGTGCCGTGTATGTCGCTGCTCAACGCTTTTCTCGGCTGGAGAGGCGTAATACTGCCTCCCCACAGGAGAGAGCGGGGCGGCGCATACAAAAGATGGAAGCCAAGATCCGGTCGGCGAGGCAACACGCATCCCGTATCCAATGTGTGATGGACTATATGGCGGCCAATAGGCCGTTCACGCCTAAAGTGCGTCGAATAGCCGCCAATTTCAGACGCGTCCATCACACACTCAATGAGGCAGTGCTGCGAACCACCAAACAGCACTGTCTCGACAGGATACGGATGCTAGTGGTTTGTAAAAAATCACTAGTGAGGCGGGCGAGGGGGCTGGCGGAAAATAAACTCTTCCGCCAAAAGCCCTCGCGCCTTTTCGAACCGCCTCCACGTGTTGCAGAGAATCCGCCGACTGTAGATCAGGTGGAAAATTTCTGGAAAACACTTTACGAGGAGAAGCTTCCACTCAACCGAGACTCTCCAGCCCTGGCACACTTTGAAGCCTTCTGTCAAAGGCTTCAACAACCAAACGAGGTGTGCCAACCGATAACTCCAGAAGAGGTTCGAAGAGCTCTTGAGGGCTCTAAGAACTTTGCTGCTCCAGGTCCCGATGGGATAAACAACTACTGGTGGAAAAAATTACCCAGTACCCACCACCATTTGGCCAGAATTTTCAATTCATGGCTAAATGGGGAGCAGCAAATTCCTTCTTGGGTTGTCGAGGGGCGGACAGTGCTGATCCCGAAGAACGGAGATTTGTCTGACCCAAAGAACTACCGGCCGATAACCTGTTTAAACGCATGTTACAAGGTGTTTACGCGCATCCTGTACATGCGAGTGCTCCACGCAGTTGAACCGGTTTACGAACGGATATATGAGCAACGAGGGTCGAAGAGAGATGTCGCTGGCTGCAAGGAGAACCTGTTGATTGACAGATGTGTCACGCAGGACTCCGTGCAGTATAAGCGGAACCTCTCCATGGCCTGGATCGACTACCGCAAGGCATTTGATATGACATCACATGAGCTTATTGTTCACTTGCTCCGATGTCTTGCGGTACCCGGTCCCGTAGTGAGATGCATCGAAGAACTGATGCCGCTCTGGAGGACTCGCTTTACTATTACATCGGGTAACGATAGAGTCCAGACGGAGTCGGTAACATTCAGAAGGGGAGTATTTCAGGGAGACTCCCTCAGCCCCCTTCTCTTTTGCATCTCACTACTGCCATTATCCGTTTCGCTCCGGAAAACCCGTGGATACAATTGCGGTACCCCCGGCGATAGGAGGCATAAGGTCACCCATCTGTTTTACATGGATGACCTTAAACTTTATGCCTCCGGAGAGAGGGACCTACACCAGTCCCTCAGGGTGGTACAGGAGTACACGCAGGCTGTCGGTATGGAGTTCGGGCTGGACAAATGTGCACTGGTCCATCTCAAGAGAGGACGATGCGGGGACTACGGAGAGGACGCGCAGCTCGTGGACGGAAGCATCTTACACCATCTAGATGCCGGAGAGTCGTACACTTACTTGGGTGTCGAGCAACGCTCCACCCAAGAAGTGAGTGTAGTGAAAAACGCTCTCCGCGGCAAGTATCAGCACCGACTCCGACAGATCTGGTCTTCAGAGCTGTCGGGGAAGAACAAGGTGTCTGCTACCAACATGCTTGCCGTTCCGATCCTTCTCTACTCCTTTGGAGTAGTGAAATGGACTCAAGAAGAATTGCGTCAACTCGACGTAGGAACCCGCAAGAAGATGCATCTCAATAGGAGTTTGCATCCTAAATCGTCCGTTCCGCGGCTATACCTCCCACGACATCGGGGAGGCCGTGGACTCTTGAGTTTGGAGAGTCTCCATAATAGGATGGCTCTGGATGGAGCCTGTAAGGTCATCAGGAGTTCGGATCCCCTCCTCTGCATGGTCCGGGACCATGAAAGTGCAGGAATAGGAGCCTTTTTGTTTAAGGCAGCACAAAGAGCAGCCGATGAACTTGGTCTCTCCTTCGACGTCGAGCGGGTAAATCCCGACTCTGTCACCGAGTTGGAACCTGCTCGACGAAAAGCCCAAATTAAAGCTGCAGAACACAACATCTTTCTGCAGCTTCACACGGATAAGCCAATGCATGGAGTTTTCTATAAAAATATAGAGAACCTTGGCTTATCCGAAAGGCTGACCTTTGCCTTCTTAAGGTCAGCCGGGCTGAAGTCTGAGACCGAGGGATTCATAATGGCTTGCCAGGATGGTGTATTTAATACCCTCGTCTATCGTAGTCGTGTCATGGGTATAGAGGTCCCTGATGTCAGCTGCAGGGCCTGCCGCAGGGCGCCAGAGACTTTAATGCACCTGTTGTCGGCTTGTCCGACATATGCAGTCTCGGCCTATATCCAGAGGCACGACGGAGCATTACGGGTGCTTTATTATCACCTAAGGCACTCGTATGGGATAGACGAGACACCAGTGCTGCCTTACGCTCCGGGGGATATTGAGTCCGTTGTGGGAAATGAGAAGTGTCTAATTTATTGGAACTACTCTTTTCCCACCGTCAGGCAAATACAAGCCAACAAGCCTGACGTAGTACTCCTCGACCATCAACTCAAGACAATGTTTGTCGTGGAGTTCTCGGCTCCCGCGGAGAACAACATTGTCTTGAAGGAGGAGGAAAAACGGACAAAATATCGAGATCTGCTCTTCGAACTCCGCAGACTGTATCCAGACCATACTGTTAAGATAGTGGTACTGATTATAGGAGCCCTCGGTGGAACGAGACACACACTGCTTTCAGAACTTAAGATCATACCGGCATGCCGAAATTCGGCAGAGGTCTTAGCCGGCAGAATGCAGAAGGCCGTCATCCTCGGTTCATTACGTCTGCTCAGGGCACACGATTCCCGGACCCAGTAGTCACTTACCCCACGGGTGTGGGGAGTGGCTGCCGGTACTACCAGCTCCCCTCTGTGAGGGTCGGAGCCACAGAGAAGGGTGACTGGTTTTTAACAAAAAAAAAAAAAAAAAAAAAAAAAAAAAAAAAAAAAAAAAAAAAAAAAAAAAAAAAAAAAAAAATAATAATAATAATAATAATAATAATAATAATAATAATAATAATAATAATAATAATAATAATAATAATAATAATAATAATAATAATAATAATAATAATAATAATAAGACGAATTTGAAAAAATTAGAGATTCCTGAAATGATGATACATACCATACAAAAGGCCGCAGTACTACAAACGTGCCACATTGTCAGGAAGTTTCTAGGTTCTCTGAGATGAGATGAATTTCTCCTTCAGAGGTACCATTAAAACCAGTTAGTCAAAGACACAACATCCGTCCGAGCCTCATCCTACGCGACACGCAGGATCGCGGGATAGGTGAAATTTCCCAGTTACTAACTGAGGAGTGTGCTAAGTCGAAGAAAAATAATAATAATAATAATAATAATAATAATAATAATAATAATAATAATAATAATAATAATAATAATAATAATAATAATAATAATAATAATAATAATAATAATAATAATAATAATAATAATAATAATAATAATAATAATAATAATAATAATAATAATAATAATAATAATAATAATAATAATAATAATAATAATAATAATAATAATAATAATAATAATAATAATAATAATAATAATAATAATAATAATAATAATAATAATAATAATAAT